>PVJL010004718.1:0-123610 GCA_004026885.1 Lyroderma lyra | reverse complement strand
ATTGCTGGGTCAAATGGTAGCTCCATTCCCAATTTTCTGAGGAACCTCCACACTGCCTTCCACAGTGGTTGTACCAGTTTGCACTCCCACCAGCAGTGTACCAGAGTTCCTTTTTCTCCACACCCTCTCCAGCACTTGTTATTCCTTGTCTTGTTGATAATAGCCATTCTCACAGGTGTGAGGTGGTATCTCATTGTGGGTTTGTTTTTGTTTGTTTGTTTGTTTGTTTTTTTGCTTTTTGGTATGTGGGTAGCTCCCTGGCTGGGAATCAAATCCAGGCCGCAGCACTGACAGTGCCAGCGCTGAAGCCTTAAGCCACTACACCACCAGGGAACTCCCTCATTGTGGGTTTGATTTGCATTTCCCTGATAGCTAATGAGGATGAGCATTTTTTCATATGTCTGCTGGCCATTTGTATTTCTTCATGGGAGAAGTGTCTGTTTAGTTCTTCTGCCCACTTTTTAATTGGGTTGTTTGTTTTTTGTTGTTAAGTCACATTAGTTCTTTATCTATTTTAGATATTAGACCCTTATCTGATGCATTATTTGCAAATATTGTCTACCATTCAGCTGGCTGTTTTTTTGCTTTATTGATTGTTTCCTTTGCTGTGCAGAAACATTTTAGTTTGATATAGTCCCATTCATTTAATTTTGCTTTTACTTCCCTTGCCTTTGAGGTCAGGTTCATGAAGCCTTCCTTGAGCCCTAGGTCTATAAGTTTAGTACCAATGTTTTCTTCTATGCAGTTTATTGTTTTGGGTCTTATATTGAGGTCTTTAATCCATTTTGAGTTAATTTTAGTATATGTTGAGAGTTCACAGCTCAGATTCATTCTTTTGCATATGTTTTTCCAGTTTTCCCAGCACCATCTACTGAAGAGGCTGTCTTTTCCCCATTGCATATTTTTTGCTCCTTTATCAAAAAGTATTTGTCCATAAATTTGTGGATTTATTTCAGGAAACAAATTATTTTTTAAAAGTAAAGATAAATTTCATCTCTGTCTGGCGTGGAGATCCAGGCTCCTAACTCAGTCAGATATGGGTGAATCTACATACTATACATTGCCACAGAGATGACACACAGTAGGTCCTCAGAAAGGGAAATAGAAAGAGTGGCCTGGAATAAATGTCTCTGTCATGCTAATTTATGGCCCAGAGTCAGGGAGATGGGAGATAGTTCTAGACACACTAGAAAGATTCTCAATTCTATGGCATGCATGTCCGAAGACTCATGTCCGAAGACCTGAGGAGGAAGCGTGTGCATTTTGCATGCTAATTAGATTTGTAAGGGATCCTTTAAATTGTGCCTTGTGGAACCGGAAACTACCTCAGAGCTATGTGAATGGAGTTGGGCTTCCAAAGGTCTAGACCAGAATCTCTGAGTTCAGAGAGACACCCTTTCCTGCTCGAAGCAGGGGCTACTTTTCTGATGGCGCTGAAAACGGGCATTGATACCAGGGGACTCGTACCTGCAGATGTAGCTCAGGAGGCTGTAGTTCTCTGGAGGAAGGTGGGAGAGCTGTTTTATCAACTCCTGCTGAGCCTGAAAGAGATTTTTAACACCAGGAAATGAGCCTGCTTCCTTGCCAGCAATGAGACCCTGAAACATAAATGGTGTGCCTGCGTAGAAGCAACACTTTGGCAGTCACTCCTGTCCCCACAGTTTTGTCTGTGTGTTTTTAATAACTTTTTATTTTGAAATAGTAAACCCATAAGATGTTGCAAATATAGTATGGGGAGGCTCATTGTTTTTTGTACAGTGTATATTTTTGTCTGTTATTATTAGGCTGAGCAGACATACCATTTTAAGTGGGACGGAAAACTGTTCCATTTCAAACAATGTGTATGGTCAGCCTACTGACACCTTGAATTTTGCCCAAGGAGAGTAGGTTGACCATAAAAATAATTTGAAATGGGACAGTACCAGTGTTTTCTGTCCCATTTAAAATGGTGTATCTGGTCAGCCTAGAATTTAGTATCTTCTTCAACCATGAGGCAAGAATTATTTGACAACTGATATTCAAAATAATTGTTTGCTTAATGAATGCTTGAGATGCAACATTCCAATAAATAATTATGCTATAATCAAATACCCCTAATACTTTAAAAGTAATTGGAGAAGGAAGAGGCTTCTGAGAAGGGTTTCTGCAATATGACCTTGCTGAGACCTGCTAAAACACAAGGACAGGCAGACTGATCTGGAAGGCAGGTGAGGGGTCAGAATGTTCTAGTTTCATGATGACCATGAATTTCAGAGATAGTCATACAAGGAGTGCATGCACCAGAGAGAGGAAGGACAGGGAGGTACAGACCTTAGAGACAGCGGAAGCTGAAAGAAACAGAACTAAGCTCCCTGTCCTTCCTCTTTCTAGCACATGCATTCCTTGTATGCCCATGACTGACACTCATGGTCATCATGGAGCTAGTACATCCTGACCTCTCACCTGCCTCCAGTTTGGACAGTCTGACCTGCATCCCAGCAGGTCTGCACAATGCCATACTGCTTGAAACCCTTCTCAGATGCATCCTCCTTCTTGTACTCATTTTAAAGTGACTTGGAGATAGTTGATTATGGTTCAATTCTTTATTGGATTGTTACATCCCATAAAGATTGCCACCATGATTGGTTTCATGTGCCTCTTGTTGCCGAGGAAGTTCCTGTTGACAAAGTATCTCACCAAAACATATGGGCCCCCTGACCCACTGGTGCCAACCAGAACAATGTTCAGAAACCATCACCTTCTTCTGAAGCAGGACAACTAACTCTAATGAGATGCCAACCTTTGCCTCATCTGCATTCATGAGCTGTCCGCAGAGCAGGAAATCATCATACTGGCTCCAGGGAACCACGGGCTCCGGGAGGTCTCGGAGGTAGAGCTTGAACAAGGAGGCCACCGTGTGCACATCTGTATCTCTAGAAGAAAATAAGCAATGCTCTTTGAAAGCCGAATTCCAGAGCTCTCCTCACCTCCCTGCTGGTGATCCACTGACTAGAATCCCAGGTTCCCAAGGGGAGATTTGCAGAGGAATAGAGTCTGATAAAAGAATGTCCAACCAAAATATTTTTGCTAATTCCCCCTCTGGAATAATAACTCCAATACTTTTTTCTTTATCTGTTCTATCCAACTGCCTCATAGCCAAGTTCAAGGTCTATTTTTTTTTTCAGTAAACCTTCAGTCTGTTTAATCTTCATTACTTTCTTCTTTCTCCAAGTCACTTAGCACCTCACAATTTATCATTCTGCACCTTGTGTCTCATTTTTCATGTGATAATGGCTTTACATCCAAGGTCCATTGATCTCTTTGATCCCTCAGAGTCTTATAAGAGATCTGAGATTCATACACTTATGCAATCATTCATTCAATCAGTAAGCACTGAGAGGACCTACTACGTGCAAGATACTATTAATATATCAGGCACTGGGATCTTGACATCCCTGATCTCATCGAGTCACAGCGCTACAGAGACTCAAATGTTACCAAGTCATTACAATACTGTGTGGTTCGTGCCATGACACTGGCAGTCCAGAACCAGGGGTTTTATGGAAATACAGAAGAGGAACACTCAGTGCAGAGTTGAAGAGCCACAGGAGACCCTTTGGACAAGGTCTGAGGAGTGACAAGGAGTTACAGCATGGGGCGACCAGCATGTGTGTGAGCCTGGGGGTGGGGAGAGGAGGCCCTGCTGCAGGGACTGAGACAACATCCATATGATTGCCTGATCAGCAAAAAGAGACGTGGGATCTTCAGCTCAGCTGCTCTGCTTTACAGCAGGAGTCGACACACCACGGCCCAGGAGTCAAATCTGACCCACTCCCTGTATTTGCACAGCCTGCAAGCTAAGAATGGACTTTACATTTTTAAATGGTTGGCAAAATAGCTCAAAAGAAGAATATGTCATAGCATGTGGAAATCATATGAAATTTGAATTTCAGCATCCACAAATTAAGTGTTCCAGCAACACGGTCATGCACACTTGTTTCTGGATGGTCGCTGGCTGGTTGCGCAGTAAGAGCAGGGTTGAATAGTTGCCACAGAAACTGTCTGGCCTGCAAAGCCTAAAAGTTTCATTTGTGCCCTTTAAAAAAATGTCTCCTGACCTCTGGTCTATAGAGTTATTGATTTTATTTGACAAAGAAAATAAGTCCGAGTCTACCTTACACTTGAAGCTCATTAGTGAAGAAATACTGATTTATTTCATATCAGGAAAGACTGGCATTCTTAGGAGACACTTCTGGTGGTATCTCAAAATCTGTGGTATGGTAAAAAGTTCAGATAATCTGAGTGTGTCCTTGGTCTCAGCAGTGGGGACTATAGAATTTGCTGAGTAGAAATGCCTCCTGGAGGAGAGACAGGAAGGGTGGATTGGACAGGAGGAGGAAAAGGCACTGAGGCAGCGGAAACAAGAACACAGAAACGTGACTGTAAAGCTCTGTCTTGGCATTCTGTTTGTTTGTTTGTTTGTTTGTTTGTTTTTGATAGCCAGAGGTTGGAGCTCTCTTCTGAATTTGCATCCTGGGAGCTCTGTACCTTAACAGGAGACCTTGGGACTGTCACAGAGCCCTGTCTATGTCCCACTTAGGCACTCAGGAAATCAGGGGTGGGATCCTGGAAAAGCCTTCTGTGCTGAGTCACAGCCTAAAAATATCCCAGGCAAAGTCCTCTTGTCAAAACACAGGAAAGTTTTCCAAAAAAGTCAGGAAGACCATCAGCTGACAACTTGCAGGAGTGGCATTCTCCTGGCTCATCACAGCCCACGCAGTGATCTTATTCAGAATCCTGGGTCTCTGGTTTAATTAAGGCCTCTCCCTCACCCCACATCCAGTCAGTCGCCCAAATTCCCTCAATTCTACCATCAAAACGTCTCGCGAATCCCTCTCAACCCCTCTCCTCCTTTCACTCTCAGATTTCAGAAGGACGTCATATTTTGCAAGGATTCTGCCCAGCCTCCTACCTGGCTTCCACTCTCCGAAGCACTGTCTGTCCCTGGCCTGCCACAGCCCCCCAAACTCAAAGCAAACCAAGGGAATGAGTGTAGAAAACAAAGAATTTAAAATGAGAAAAACAACATAGATGATACATCAAAAAACAGATTCTTTCGAAGAGGAACAATAAATAACAAAAGAAAGAAACTATTAGATAGTTTAATCAGGAGAAACTAAGATAGTAAAAATATCCAACATTAGGATAGAAAGGAATTATAAACACAGAGACAAAGTAGATGCTTCAAAGTTATAATAAAAAAACACAACTATATAAATCATCTTAGAACATTGAACTCCATAGAAAGCTGCCCAATTCATTTTACTAGGGGAATATAAGGGTGCTTTACCTGGCTAACTCCTCATGCTTGTTTATTGTGTCTCAACTTAAGTGCCATTTTCTTGGAGACCTCCTAAATCTACCCCCACCATTCTAATTTCTCATAGCACCATCTAGTTTTCATATTTAGCACTTAACACAATAGAAATTATACAGCTATTTCTGTAAATTTTTTATGTAATATCTGCACCCCATTGGAGCAGAGCTGACTTTTATAGTCTAAATTTCCAAATATTTCTTCTGAGTTTGCCATTTCTCCAGTCCAATGGAACATTCTTCAATTTTTTTTTTAATCAAGGACTAAGGTCAAGTTAGGAGCCAGATGGCTGCTGAGTTCAACCCCTGATCTGCCAGAGATTAGCCAAAGCACCTAAGATGGCTCTGCCCACCCTTCCCTTGAAGCGCTGATCTTATAATGCAGAATGTCCATGGGTATTTCTCACAGAACTATAGTTATTGGAAATGTATTGGCTTTGGGCTGGTCAGTATTCAGCCTAGCAGAGACTGGACAAAGAGACCTTTAAATTCATATTAATACATTCAATGAAGCCAGATACACCTGCACTAGAATCTATCAAATTTGAGCTGCTTTGTTTTTCTCATTCTAGTGAGGAAATTTGGGGGGAATCTCCTGGTGGAACTGCACATATGACCAAGGTAGAGGACCTAGATGAGTACCCACAAGAGTCATGTGGACCCAGGAGTCAGTCCTGGGAGGACCCTGAAGAACACTTCTTACTTACAGATGTCTAAACTCTACCCCTTGGTTTTGGCAGTGGAGATGTGTAATAACTTTCCTCCTTCCAGCCCCAAATATTTCAGAGGAATCAAAGACTCTGACTGTATCACCCACACTGACTTTGCAGATGCATAAGCTCAAGCCCAGGGAAGCTATTTGGCAAACCCAGAAATCACCTCCATTCTTCCTGGCTGACTGTTCACACTGCTTTAGCAACAATCCACCTGGATATTTTGATTGATTCAAACTTAATTAAAAATATAAGAAGAAAACCAGCAATAAAGGTAGTAAGCTTAATTACAAAGGTGCCTGATAATGAAAAGCAATTTATGGTGCTGCTGTAAGGTCCTCAAATTTGATGCCCATGAACTGCTATAGTTCCAGTAACAACTCCACCCATTGATTTCCTGTTAAAATATAGTGCCCTTGTAAGTTAACATTACACGCCAGGGGCAGCAAAGACAGACGTAGGGTGTTCCAAACCAAGACGGTGGCTGTGAGAATGGAAACAGATGAGTCTTAGAGATGCTTCTGAGGGAGAATGGGCAACTTTGGGAGTTGGAGGGGAAGGTGAAGGGGAGAAGAGCAGTGAGACTGTCCATGCAGCGCGATGCTCAGCTCTTCACCATTTCCCCAGGATCGGCCCTGTTCCTCAGTCCTAAATAAGCTCATGGAGAACTTGAGCCTTTGGAAAGTGCATTCAAGCCCGTTGAACTAAATCTTGGCTTATGGGCTGCTGATTTGAAAAGAACAATGGTTCTTTCTTGTCAGAAGGACAAGCAAACATAGGTCACCAGGGCAAATATTGCACAATAGAGAGTGCGCTACGTCAGGGTGGGGGTTGTCGCAGTTGAGCACAGCAGAGAAGAAAACCTCGGCTGGGTGGCTGGAGGAGGTAGGGCGGGACGAGGCCGGTGGGGAGAAATGTCCCTACATCTGATAGGCTCCAAACAGAGCTGGGCCACCAACACAGAGGAGGAGACTCGGGAGAGCACCAGGCTGCCAAGTCGTCAGTGTATACTGCCTCCAGATGGGCTTAGAACTAAATTCACAATTGGACAGTACCATGGTCTCCCAAACTAACAAGTCTTGGTTCTGCCCACTTTAGGAAAATTGAGGAAGACAATTAGAGCCCTTGGTTCTAGACATGGTGCGCCCTCCACCATACTCAGTCTGCCAGCTCAGGTCTTCCATGTTCCCTGTCAAGCCCAAAGGGTGAGCCAGTGCTAGGTTCCATCTTCCTCCCTTACTCTGCACTTCCCCTGTATCATAAACATCTCTTGTCTCTGCCCACTAGGCTCTCATTCTAGGTCTCACTTCTCAGGTAACTGACCACCACACTCTACTGTGCGCCAGGTCCCCAGATTCTGAAGTATGAGCAAAATGAAAGGTTCTTTCTGTTGCAAGCCAGGTCTCTCGGAAGTGCCTGTGTAAGTCCCATAGTTTCACTCAAAGAGAGCGAGAGATCCTCTTACTCAAGTAAGGCAGAGGAGAGGGCAAGGGGAGGAAGCGTACCTGTCAAAGGAGGGCCGCTCTCCTGCATCAAAAGCATCTCTGAGCTGCTTTACAAGGTTGTCCTGCCCAGGCAGTCGGAAGATGCCCTCTTCATTCAGGCCGTGCTCAAGGATAAACTCCGCACACTTCTCCACCAGGATGGGCACCAGGTGAGGCCCAAATTTCTGCTCATAGGCCACGGTCTCCTTCAAACGCTGGCCAAACACAGCTGGGAAGAGAAAAACAGGGCCTATCATTCTGACTTCCGTTGCATGAACTGACAGGTCCAAGTGCTTGGCCTATTTCTTGATTTTCTGTAGTGCCTGAGACCTCAAAGTTTTTAGGGAAATGGCACTAAACAAAAGAGAGGAAAGAAGTCACCCATAATATTTTCTGGGGCTATAAATGTGGGGCTGGAAATTAGGGCAGTCTCTGTCAATCTTTTCCTATTGACACACAGTTTCGTTTTTACTAGTACTTGTGTGTTAGGACTTGTGCTATGCACTTTGCACACATTTTCTCATTTAATCTTGACAGCAACACCATGAAGTGGCAGTAATGTTATACCAACCTTACTGTTAAAGACACTGAGCCTTAGAGGTCCTGATGACCTTGCCAAGGCCATGTGCCAGGGCAGGTACAGTCAGAATTCAAGCTTGGGCAGTAAACACCAAGCAAATGGGCTCTTAACTGCAGCAGCAAGCAGGCTGTTTTGAATTCTGCTCATGTCACATAGCATTAAAGCATGTAACAGTCTATCACATGGATGTCTCATAGTGTATTAAACCTTTGCAGTATTTTTAATAATTTAGGTTGTTTGCAATGTTTTACTATTATTAACATTGCCACAGAGAACATTCATTCTGGAATGTATGCAGTGCAATGTATTATTTCTAATTAATTGCTTTATAAATTATTTGACATTTGGACGGATGAACATAGGCTTCTCATTCTTTTGAACTACTTCCTTAGGGCAAATTCCCACATGTAGAATTACTAGGTCAAATGGTTTGAACATTTTTATCACTCGATGGCATGCAAATTGCTTTTCAAAAATGCTTTTCAAAATTACACTGCCTCTAGCAAAGCGTGTGTGGACCAGCTCCATCCCAGCCCTATCAGCACTTGGCTCTGTATTTTCTCTACCACAGAGGTATAACAAGGTTAGTTTATAAATCAGGACAATTGCTAGCTACCCACTGTTTTCCCACCATGCCCCATGCCCTTTGTGTCCTGAAGGTTCAGAAGACAGGTCATGGCTTCAGTTCTGCCCTGCCTGAGTTTCTCTTTGTCATAATTATTGTTCTGCTGCACCAACCACTTCTATCAATGACACTGGTTGCCAAAGCCCTTTGGTTTCCCATGATTCTCTCTCTCTCTGGTTGGTCCCTTACATCCAAGCTCTAATTAATGTATACTCCACCTATAAAAAGCTGTAATGAGTTCTTGAATCTCCCATGTCCTTTCCACCCCCACCCACTGCCTTAGGCCAGGCTGGGCTCCTCTCCCACCCATGACTATGTTTCTTCTCACATGTTCAAAGCCCTCCTGCTACTTAACCTTTCTACACCACTGATCTACCCGAGCATGCCCCCTCCACCCCGATTTTAGTAGTCATCCACTTCTTCCCCAGTTGCTACAGCACTTTTCAAATTACCCCTCAAAGTCTTAGGAAGTTCCTCTGCAGCCAGCCCCTCCCTCACCACATCACATGCTGAGATGAGGGTGTGGCATCTAGGAGGAGCTGAGCGGGCGGTGGCTCTCAGTTTTCCCTGCTCCCAGCCAGACCTGCTGGGCTGTTGCCTGTTTTACTGACTGCCTTTCAGTAAGACTGATAAAATATTTTTGTAGCTAACATCTGAAAGCTGGGTCTGGTATTTCTTAGGTTGGCGTTCAGTCTGGCCCCCACCTACCTTTCTGGCCTGACCTCTTGCTGCACCCAAAGGCACCTCACCCTGCTATTCCCAAAGCCCACAGGGCTCTCAAGTCTTCATGCCCTTGAATGGCTGACCCTCCCTGTCCGCTGGAATTCTATTTGTCTTCCTTGGCCTGACTCAAATATTGTCACCTCTGCCAAGCCTTCCCTGACCCTAGCTAGCCTCAGAGACTTTGTCCCTACTCTGTATACCCATATTCCTTCTCGAATATCCCAATTGCTTCCCAGATTATAATTATTTGTATGGCTCCATGCCCTCTGCACAATTGTAGGCTCCCTGAAGTTGGAAACATGGGGACTATCTCTTTTTATTCCCAATGTTTAGCATCAAGCCTGGTAGACTGTAAACACATTTTACTAACTTACTTAATGAATTATTTCATCATTCCATGATTAATGAGAATTTTGGCATTTCTTTAGTTTAAACACTAGTAGAGACCTCCTCAGTAAATGAATTGAGCTTCATATCAACATCTATTGAGCTGTGCCAGTGGCAGGCCACGTGGAATGGACTACAGACATGGGAATGTAGCATGTGGTTCTTACATTCATTGCGCTTACCGTCAAGTCATGAAAATGAAGGAACCCCATGTAAAATAATGAGAAAAAATTAGAGAATATCAATACAATATAGAATTAGATTCCTATTTGTCTGCAAAAGAAGCTAGGTAGGGATTTTCACCAAATTGGAGGGAAATGATTGAAATGACCTGACTTAACATATAGACCATATAGCTTTTGTAAAATTCCCTTTGCATGGTCCACAGAGGGGCTCAGGGAGAGGCAAATGTGTTTCAGAGCAGTTAAAACTTGAGTTCAAGGGGCCTCCTGGACCCCATAGGGAAAGATCGCCCAAACACAATGCCATGGTGTACACGGAATTGTTAGAGCTGTCAAATGTGAGCTCCATTGCTGAGGTCCCCAGGCAAATGCTCTACTTTACAGGTGATCTGGAATCAAGCTCCTTCTTATATTTCTCTGCAGAGCCTGTCCTCTGACTTTTCTCCCCCTCTGAGTCTGTCAGCCCTGCCCTGTGTTCATTCTCTCTCCTTCCCACACTCCTCAATCATCTCAACATCACTCTCATCAGTGCCCTCATTTCCCAACACTCCTTTTCTCTTTACTCTGCCAATGTCCACTATCTTCTTCATGCCTTCATCAGGCCACTGAGAGCTACAAGGGAACATGGCAGACCACATCATGGACATTTGTATTTCCAGTCTCTGTAAGACCTTGGTTCTAAATCTTCACCAGTTCTCTTGAGCTCAACACCAATTCCTTCTCCTCTCTGTCTCAGCAGATGACCTTGTATCCTCTATCCCTTATCTCCCCAAATTGAGGATATCATGAGTGGACTCCCTCATTTCCAGTCCCAGCCTCTCTTTTCCTTCCTCCTATCTGTTTTCCTGTCCTCTCTGAGAGGAAGAAAAGGACCTCATGCTTTCCTCTAAGATGATGCTTTCTTAAATTCTGGGTTTCATCCCTTTTCACCTGTTTTGGGATTTCAATACTTCTCTTTTGTATCTTAAATTTTCTCTTTCAATTGAAAAAAACTCACACAAATCTAAGTCTTTACCAGTTTATTAGAGACTAATCTCCTACCCCAGGTCGCAAACAACCAACACTTGCCTTTCTTCCCTTCACCAGTATACTCACTGAAATACATGTCTGCTTCTTGAAAAGAGTCATTCACTTCCACAGCCTTTGCTTCTTCACTTAGCATTCACTTCTGAACACCCCAATCCATCCCACTCTGGTTTCGTCAGCTTGCATCTTTCTACTCAATCTACTCAATAAAATGTCTAGTGCCTTCCTAGTGGGGAAGCTGGCCTGTGTTTATTCCTCACACTACTGGTCTTCACTAAAGACTCTGATGGTGTTGATTCATCTTCCTCCTCCAGATTTTCTCCCCATGTGACTACAAGACCATCCCATCTCCATGCAGGCTCCTTTGCAGTCTCTTTTCTTGTGCCCCTTCCTCCACCTGCTCCTTTATTGTGTCATTCCTGGCATTCCAACTCAGACATCCTCCCACTCTAGACATTCTCCTTGGGAAAGTTCATAGGATTCCAAATATGTGCATACCACCTACAAACTAGTAACTCAAAAATCTCTCTCTATCTCTATTATCTCTACTTCCATCATTTTTTTTATCTCCTCTTCTTCCTCTATTCCATAAATCCAGAATCTAATGGCAGTTCTTACAGTGTCTTCTCTAATCTTGCTCTCATCCCACTCCTAACACTCCCAAATCACTGCTTCTCCTCACAGGCAGGAGCCTCCTGACAGGCAATAGCATTCAGCCAATCAAACAAAGAGCAAGCACTTTCCTAGGCACTGAGAATACAAAGTCATTGGCACAAGGTACCTGCACTTGCCTAACCCAATTAGCAAAAGTGTGAGTGTCCGAATTATCTATCACATCCGTCTTTTTCTCCAGATAGATCAGTACATTCTAAAATACACTTCAAACTGTCTTTCATCTCTATCCTCACTGCTACTTTCAAAATTACAGTAATGATTTCTTTTGCAAATTTCTTTCACTAGATTCACAAATTATTCGTCAAATATAGACTGAGCATCAGCTGTGGGTCAGCGACTTTGGGAGCTGGAGATTATGACAGAAAGAACAGAAAATGGTCTTTGCTTTTGAAGACACTGGAGTGAATGCCCTTCCTCCTTTTTCCCACCTGGAAACCTGATCTTCATGCAGCCTGAGTTCAGATGTCTTCCCCTCAGAGAGACTCAGTCACTCTCTCTCCTGAGCTCCCTGTATATCGCTTCTCATGTTTTATGATGATTCATTTAAACATCTCTCCCTTCCGCTGGACTGGGGCTCCTCAAAGGCAGACAGCCCATCTGGCTCACCATCTATTTTTATCTCCTGGTAAAGAGCCTGACACATGATGGACCAGTCCTCAATGAGCTACTACTACCTGCCATTTCCCATCCCTCCTGTTCTTGGCCTGTTCTCTCCTGAATGCACTTGAATCAGTGTTTTTTCAAACTTGCACTTGTCAAGATCAATAGCCTTTTTTACATTTCTAAATCCTGGGATCACATTCTCAGTCTTCATCGTAATTGCTCTATCAGCAACATGTGAGACACTTTTTCACATGACTTTTGGCCCCCAACTCTCTCAGTTCTCCATTTATCTCATTGGCTGCTCCTTCTCAGCCTCTTCTGATGACTCCTCCTTTTTCTCCCTGTCCTGTAGATGTCAAAGTGTCCCAGGATTCCCTGTCCTCATCTGTGTGTACTTCAAAACCTCACGGCTGTAAATAATTACCCGTATGATGAAGACTTCAAATTTTATGTCTCCAACCTAGAAATCAGTCAGATCTATTCCCTTCAACAAGATACAACCACTGCAAGTTGTAGAGACAGCAGGACGAACAGGATCCCTTTGTACATGACAGAAAGATCATCCTTGTTTTCTTTAGTTTGTCTAGGTCAGGCTTTGTCACTCTTCATCTCAGATCATATCGGAGGAGTTTGGAGTCTAAATCTCCCTGGAACTTCAGTGACCCAATCCTGGCTTCTACCTACCTCTGACTTCTGGCTACCCTTGGATCCTGGATAGACATGAAATAGCCTAGGTGTGGGGAAATTAATGAACCAAGACAACTCATTGAAACTAAGGAAGGGGCCAGTGAAGAAGGAAGACAGCAGACAGTGGGGAGGGACCATTGTCTACCCCAAGGACACCAAGGGCCAACAACCCAGGCTCTTCTGTGCATGCCATCCTAGGTTCCACCTACTCCTTCAGGGAGCTAGGGCCTTACTGCCCTTTCTACCCTCTGCCAGCCACTCGTTCACTCAGGACTGCTCATCGCATCAACATTAACAGGTATTTCCATCCTAACAGGCACAAATTTTAATTCACTAATTATAATATGTAATATAATAATTATAATTATTAATAAGCTTGATTAAGCTAATTTTATGACAAATTGCTCTAGACGCTTTCACATGTGCTCTCATTCAGTCCTCACAAGGACCCTAGGGTGCAGATGTTACTGGTCCATTTTATAGATGGGGACACTGAGAGTCACATTAGGAATTCATCCAAGGTCACGTTCGCCCCGTGATTCTACATTCAGTGCTTTAATCCTTGTTTAAAGTCAGTGGAATACAATGGTCTAAAAGAAATTTCAGGCATCAGCTCTCAAGGGGAAGGAGAAAAGGGTGGGGGGAGCCTCCCCGTGTCCACTCACAGGCCGTCTTCCAGCCTTTGCTTCTCCATCCTCTTCCAAAAACAAATAAATAAACAACAAAACAAAACAAACAAACAAACAAACAACAAACCAGGACACCGGGTTGGTTGGGAAAATGAAAGTGGCAGGATCCACTGTCACCCCCTTTCTAACTGAGTCCCTCTGTCATCCTTCCTCGAGCACCCCACTCCCCACGGGCCCCACAGGCTGAGCACTGGTACCTGCTTCCCAGGGATTCAGTTCCAGAAGCATCCCCATGTCTGACAGGACAGGGAAGGGGAACTGGGCAGAGTGTCTTTTAGTAGAAGAACTGAAACACAAAATAGGGAAGAAATACCTTTCTTTTGGAGCGTGGGGGTTTTCCTCCTGAAATTCCAGCAAAAGATCAGTGCCAGGGTGGGAAAGCCACAGCCCAGTTCCCACTGCGGCATCCTGGGAATACGAGGGAGGCAAGGGCGAGCAATCGCAGCCTCTGCTGGGCCGGCCTCAAGCCCTTCCTCCTCCCCAAGCTGGAAGAACCATCCTCTCCCGCTTCCAGACCAGCACATGCTTGTAAATCCTGCTCAGGTTCTGAATCCAGGACAGACACTGGGATCTGTCGGCACCTGCCTCAGGCCCTCCCTTCCTCCTTCCCACACCACTGCCCCTCCCCACTCACCTTTATACACATGACTCTTGGCTTTTAGGGGGTGAACATAAAGCTGTCACAGCCCGCAATAAAAATAAGTGCCTCCTTTTACTTAGCAGCTAATTGTCAACTGCCACCGAAGGGATACCATGGAGGTGGGTTCAAAAACATCCCCCCCACAAGCCCTTACCGGCATTGCCCCATATATCAAAGCAGCTGGCAGGAACACAGGATTTCACTTAGCGCTGATGAAGCCAGCCCACCCTTCCCTGGAAATGCGTTCAGAATTGCAGGTGGCCCAGTCAGGCCCTCAGAGAGAATCGTATTGGAGGCGAATTGATAGATAAACTGAGATGATTTCCCCCTCCCATTGAGATGATTTAAGTACAGCAGCCCCACCAGACAGACCCAGGAGACTTGAAATGTCTCTTGGCCTCACAGGGGTGGGGGCTGGGGGGCACCGATAGGCGGGAGCAGGGAGGATTGCAGGAAGGGCTCTGGGCAGTGTGACACTGCCGACCAAGTGTTCATTTCTCCATTCACTCACAGGCCAGGAATAGAGGACTCATCTTTGACACCACATTCTCCTTCCTTGTTGAATTTACTCCCATGTCCTAGAAACGTGACCAAGCCTATCCTGTCCATCTCCACCACCACCCTTTTTAAGCTACCCTAGAGTGAAGACCAGCATCTCAAACAAGGTTATCTCCACTGTCATCATCTTGCTCTAAAAAATCCAGAACCTGTTCTTTCTGTCACAGGACCTTGGCACATGCTATTTCTCTAACAGAGACACTTCCTCTTCCCCTTTCTCTGCCTAGTTAGCCTCTATTTGTCCTTCAGATTTAAGCTTAACCATCACGAGTTCAGGGCTTCCCTGAACTTCTTGACAAACACGAATTTCCCCCTACATGGCATTTCCTTTGTGGTACTTTTCAGAGTTGTAATTTTATGATTTTCTTTTAAAAATTAATGTCTGTGTCTTCTACTACACTATGAGCTCCTTGAAAGAAAGGATTTTGTCCTTTTTTTTTTTTTTTGCTTCTCTCTCTCTCTCTCTCTTTCTTACTGTTGTACCCTGGGTGTTAGCACCGTGTGTGGGATATGGCACATGCTCAAGAAATATCTGCTGAGTAAATGAATAAATCTGTGTCTGTCTGGTGTTAGGATCTGGGAGGGAAGGGGATGATGAAGTTAATGAGAAGAAGTAAAAATCATCCCTCTTAATGTCCAGTTTAGTTACAGCGAAAGAACCAGAACACATGAAATAACAGTGAATCACAGAGTCAGCACACTCCCACAAGCTAACCTGTGTTGCAGATTGTGAAACCATGCTCCCAAAGACACAGAGAACTTTAACAATGAGAGGGAGCAGAGGAACCCGAGGCTTTTAACCGTTCAATATTTATATTCTCTGTGCCTAGTGTTGGCAAATAAACAAAGATGCTTAGTACACGGGACCTACCAATCCAAGGTCTTACAATCTGGTTGGGTCCAGCAGAGGTATGCACAATTTAGTGCAGTGCTTATGCACTCAGCAGTGGTCTGAGAGAAACTTCAGATGGCCAGCTTCTAGGGGAAGAGGGCAGAGCAGGTCCCTGCTGAGTAACAACTTGCCGTGTGGACTGCCTGCTCCCTGCAGGTGGGACAGTCAGGTTTCAGTGTGCAGATCCAGGGATGGCAGAGCCCTCTTACTAAAAGGAGCAGGCAGCTGTGAGCCTTGGAACAACTTACTGGCAGTGGAGATGTGATGTCATCTCTTCCCTTTCTCCTACTTAGATCCAGAAACCCTGGAATTGCATCCAGAACTCCTGGGGAAGGTGCTACTCTCTAAGACGTGATATAGTGATTTATAATAAGAAATACATATTTGGTCTTTGACTCCTTTTCTGGCACAGAGCTCCTAAAACTCTTGGAATTTCCTGTATGAGAACCGTGAAGGTATCTTCTATCTTTTGGAAAGCACCTAAGGATGGGGACTGGTTGCCAGTGGAACCAACCATGTGATTAGAAGTTGGAACTTTCTGTCCTACCCTCCAACTCAGAATTTGGAGGGGAGGAGAGAGAGGCTGGAGGTTGAATCAATCACCAATGCCAATGATTTCATCAATCATGCCTATGTAATGAAGCCTCTAAGAAATCCCAAAAGGACAGAGTTTGGAGCACTTCTGGGTTGGTGAATGAGTGTAATATCAGGAGAGTGGAGCCCCTGGAGAGGGCATGGAATCTCCACAACCCTTTCCCTGTACCTTGCTCTGTGCATCTCTTCCATTTGGCTATTTGTGAGCATATCCTTTTACAACGAAGTGGCATCTAGTAAGTAAAATGGTTTCCTGAGTTCTGTGAGCAACTTTAGTAAATTAATTGCCTCCAAGGAGCGGGTTGCTGGAACCTCCGATCCATATAAGGAGTCGGTCAGAAGCACAGGCGACAACCTGGACTTGCGATTGGCATCTAAAGTGTGTGCATGGTTGGAGGCAGCCTTGTAGGATGGGGCCCTTAACCTGTAGAATTTGATGCTATCTCTGGGTGGATAGTGTCAGAATTGAGTTTAATTGTAGGACACTCAGCTGGTGTCTAAGACGTGTAGGGAAATACATATTCGCCCACACAGGAAATGGTTCTGGAATCAGATAAGGTAAGAGGCCAGCTATGAGGCAGGAGCCAAGGGGAAGAAGCTGGGCATGCCGTGAGCACCACGTGGGCCACCTCTCCCATGAAGGAGGAAGGGAGCCAGAAAGGAAGATGGGGCAGGAAGAGGCCTTAGCTCTGTACAACTGTCACTGGAGTGACTTCTAAAACTTCAAGTTGGGATTCATTACCTGAGGGGTATAGAGGGACTACAGGGGTATAAAAATATTCTGTGGTTGAATGCCAAATTGTTTTGTCTGGACATTGTTCTGGGGAGAGTATCCATAGCTTTGTCCAAATTCTCTAAGAGGTCTATGAACCATAAAGAACTTTATTAAAGCTCACCATTAACATATTTGGAGGGAGATCATTCTAGAGGGAGAAACCCATTTATCGAACAATTTCACAGGCAAGCTGGTAGTCATTTAACAAAGTAGAGAGCTTAGGGGAGTAGAACACTGTGGTGCAATGGGAAGAGGAGGCCATGCCTCTTCTCGTTCATTTAATAAATATTTATTGAGCACCTCCTATGTCAACCACTGTTTAGATTCTGAGATATAGCACTACACGAAACAGAGAAAAAAATTTGCAAAGTAGATTGAAATTTTCATTCTAGTGAAGGGCGACCAACTATAAACAAAACAAATAATCAAAATATTTAGCATGTTAGAAGTGGGTACGTACCAAGGAGAAAAATGAAGCAGGGAAGAGAGATAGGGAGGTCTGGGAGCAGGGCGGAGTTAGGACTTCAACGTTAAATGGGATGAGGTGATGTTTGAGCAGAGACCTTAAGAAAGCAAGGCCATGTAGCTAACCAGGGAAAGAGGATTCCAGACAGAAGAAACAGCGAGTACAAGGGCTCTGAGGCAGAAATACGCCTAGGGTGTTTGAAGAAAAGCAAGGAGGCTGGTGGTGAAGCTAAAGTGCAATGAGCATGGGAGAGGGTTCTGCAAAGCAAAGTCAGAGAGGTAATGGTGGGGGCAGATTGTGCACTATGAGTCATCATGAGGCTTTTGCCTTCTCCTCTGAGAGAGAGAAGTAGCTATTGGACAGTGTTGAGTGGAGAAGGATCTTGATATGACAGGCTTAACAGCTTCACTCTGGCTGCTCTGTTGAAAACAGACTATAATTCGGACAAGATAGTATGATGCCTCAACCAGGATGGTAGTAGTGAAGGTTGTAAGCAGTGGGCAGGTTCTCAGTGCAAAAAGCCACAGGAAGTTTCACAAAGGGCTGTAACAGGGCAGCAGCAACATTTTCAGAGGCTTCTCAATGTTTGAGGGAGGCATGCACTGCCGATCTAGTAGACCCAGATGGAGGGCACTTTACAAGTGGCATCACACCACAGCAGAAGAGAGCTGTCTACAGAGGCAGCAGCCCTGGACCTGCCCCCTGGATAACTGGAACCCTTGGAAAAATCATTTGCTTCTTTAGGACTGAAGTTTCCTGACTTACAAATAGGAAGAACAAATGTCCTACTTGCCCCAGGGCCTCAGACTGAACTCTTCTGTCTTCAAATGCCTTCTCATTCTGAGAGCTATGATTTGGGTTCAGTGAGAGGCTTTAAAAAAACATCTGAAATGCCTCATTAGAGTCAAACTCTGTTTCTTGAATAAATAAATAGTGCTACAGTACCCTTTCTCCTCCCCTGGACTTTCCCCTGCCTACAGGACTTATGCTTGACTTGCTTCTCAGGGTGCTGGCCTTGGGGCATGGGAGGGAGAAATCCCCATGTGCATTATGACAGAGTGCTGCAATTCACTACAGCAAGGCTTGGCCGAGCACCACGCAGGGTACAGATGCTGGCTACAGTGCAAAGGCGGTATTTTGACTCAGAGCAGGTGCATGGTTAGGCAGCATCAACTACCCTTGTCCATGCAAGCAGCCTAAAGCACTGAACTGGGGAAAGGAAAATGCCAACAATCTCATAGTCGGGGCACTAAGGAAGCTCACAGCATGTAGTTTTAGTAAATAAAAGCCTCATCTCAGTCTGATTAGCACCATAAAAAACATTGTGTTTAGAAATTGGAAAACAGTTGGTGGAGGAGCAACAAAATAGTGGCATGAGAGGGGTCCTTGAAAAACTCACCTGGAGATCACGACAAATAAAACTTCTGTAACTCAACTAAGGACTCCCTATGCAACACACACACATAGCTAAGAGACTTGCTCATTGCATTAAAGTACCACAGGTGGGCAGAGGAGCAAACTGAGGAGGAAAGAGGGGAAGTGCAGAGACATGGGCTGCACATGAGTCCCAGCCTGGAACTCTACTGCTGGTGGAGGGAGAAGGGAAAAAGTTGACAGGTGAGCATTCCAGACCTCATTCGGTCAGTGGGACAGAGAATAGGAGGCCCAGAGGCGGGGGCCATGAGACATTGCCACCAGACCTCATTTTGGCCTCCAGGAGGTACAGACTGGGCATCTGAGATATGGTGGCCCAACTTCACTCTGGTTCTGAGAGGAGGGGGAGCAACAGGGGTGGTGAGGGGACACAATGCAATCTCACTCAGCCTGGGAAGGGGAAGAAGAGAGGGTGCTGCAGGCACTATTCTTGGCCTGATCTGAGAGACCAGCATACAGGATAGCTGACCCCAAGGCTCAGGGCAGAGAACTTGGGCAAACCAAGAATAGAATGGTGTAAGCTTGCACTGTCTGTACAGCCCTGCAGCTCCAGACAAAAAACAAAGGTGTGGTGACCCCTGGCCACCCCTAACCCCTCCAGACCTCTGCCCTCCCAGTATTAGCAGTGAACACCAAAGAAACTGCAGCAGTGAGTGTCAGGTTAAGGAGCAGAATATCTACAGAATGAGGAAACAAAGAAATACAACTCAAAATTAACTTGAACAGAAAAAAAATGACAGTAAACAGAATGGAATTAAACAACCTTTCAAAGACAGAGCTCAATACAATGATCAGAACAATGATCAGAGAAGTTAGTGATAATTTCGGCAGACAGATAGCAAACATAAAGAAACACACAGGGACCATAAAAGAAGATCAAGCAGGGATAAAGATTACAATAACTGCAATGAAGAATGGAGTAAAAGGAATCACCAGACTAGATGAAGCAGAGGAACAAATTGGTGATTTGGAGGTAAAGGTAGCAGACATCCAACCAGAATGACAAAAAGAATCCAAAAAAATTAAGATATAAGATTTGTCTGGGATAACATCAAGCGTAACAACATTCGCATCATAGGAATACCAGAAGGGGAAGAGAAGTAGCAAGGGAAGAGAACTTACTTGAAGAAATAGTGACTGAAAACTTTCCTAACCTGGTGAAGGAAATAGACATACAAGCCCAGGAAGCACAGAGAGTCCCAAATAAGATGAACCCAAACCAGCCTACACCCAGACACATCATAATTAAAACAGCAAAAGTTAAAGACAAAGAGTAATATTAAAAGCAGCAAGAGAAAGGCAGATAGTAACTTATAAGGAATCACCTATACAACTGTCAGCAGAGTTCTCAACAGAAACTACAGCCAAGATTAATGTATCCAGCAAGGCTAGCATTCAAAATTGAAGGACAGATAAAGAGATTCCCAGACAAGAAAGTTAAAGGAGTTCATCTCTACCAAACCAAAACTACAAAGAATGTTAGAGGGACTTCATTAAGATAAGAAAAAAAGAGAGAGAAAATTATGAATAATAAAATGGCAATAGCTATATATCTACCAAAAGTTACGAGTGTCAGACATAGGAAGACAGATACAAGTTAACGTCGCTTACAGGTGAAATCCAAAGAAGAAAATGAACATAGATACAGAAAACATTTGGTTTGCTGCCGGATGGGAGGAAGGATGGGGGAGGGGTGAAATAGGGGAAGGGGTTGGGAAGCTCAGTTTGGTGGGTACAAAGTAATGTTATGGAGATGTAGGGCATACCATGGGAATACAGTCAGTAATGCTGTAATGACTATATGTGGCATCAGATGGGAACCAGATTTGGAGGGGTGAGGAGAGGAGGGCTGGAGGGGTTGGTAAAAAGCAGGGAGAAATCAAGAAGTCCAAATTCATAGTTATAAAATACTCAGGGATGTAAAGTGCCGCACAGGGCCTACAGTCAATAACGTGGTGATAACTATGTACGGTACCAGAGGGGGCCAGATGTGTTGGAATGAGGACTTTGTCATATAAATGGCTCACCACTATGCTGTACACCTGAAACCAATATAATATTGTATGTCAAATGTAATTGAAAAAGACAAAAAAGAAATTGGAAAATGGTTCATGAACCTATGCTACTCTTTTTTGTAACAGGTGGCCACTGTTTAGAATGATTGGGGCAGGCACTCTTGAGTTTGGTTGCCCCATTCAGGTCACTGCTTTTCTTATAATCCCCCATTGGGCAGGTCACAGGCCACAGAACTGCCTCCCTGCCCCAGATCCTGGGCTCACAGGTGGGCTCCAGACACCCGCTGAGATCACCTGGGGAGGGAAGCTAGAGGCTTGGCAATGAGCATGGCCTTAGGCTTGTCCTCTGGGAGTCTGCTTTGAACACTACTCACGGAAAGTCAGGTCAGGAGCTACCTCCTCCCCATCCCTGCAATATTACAGACACCTGCCCAGGAAAGCCTGCAGGAGTCCTTACCTCCAGAGGGTGTGCCGGCAACTCTCTTAAGGAATTTAACCCACTCCTCCATCTCTGCCTGGGAGCTGGCCATGAGGACATAGGAGTCCTGTCCCGTGCGACTCTGGTCCCATGAGGCTGGAAGAAGTAACACGAATGAAAGTCTTAGAACAGTAAAGGGCTGGAGCAATAGGAAGCAAGGGAAAGCCAAACTTGAATGGCCTCCTTTTTCAATTAAACAACCAGTCAGACAACACCAATGTATTAGCTACTCAGTCTCCATGGCGACGTACACCTGTGCACCCTTACTGTTTTTGCTAAAGTTCTAGTTCTAGAGACAAACCATTGACTACATGGTTTGCAATTGGGATGACTTGGGTTGAAAGATGCTCCCTTGAAAGACAGAAGCCACTTTCTACCCAAAAGGAAGAAGAAATTCATTAGGGGAAGTTTCAGTATTAGAGGAGACAGGATCAGCACATACAAGTTTGAAGACTTCAGGCTATTGTGCCAGTCATGGATACTTTCCTAACCTACCCTTGAACTCAATTGTGGGGCTGGGGGAAGTCAGGAGGGAGGGACGATGAACACAGGAGTGCCTTTCTCATGGAATTGGTGCTTTCTTTTCAGGATTACCTCTCTCCCGCCTGCACAAGACATTGCGATGGTAGGTTCTCAATACATACATGATGGACAAATGTTGTTTGGAACTTCACCATTTCTCTTTAAATCCAAGATTGTAAACAGACATATGTTGTGTTTGCTGGGCTTGTGTTCTCAGATAGACAAAATAGTGGAGGAAAGGACAGAAAGGCATAGAGAAGAGAGAATACCGAGAGAAAGAATGAGAGAAAATGACAAAAAGTAAAACAGAGAGAGGAGAAGAAAGAGAAAAGGAGAGTATCAAACAGGTCTTAAGAAGAAAAAGAAAACAGGATGCTATTAAATTTCAAAGTGTATTTGTAGACATCAACCCATCCTTCTGTCCATGTCAGGGCAATTCCCTCAAAGAGAACCCATTCTAGCACCATATTTGTGCCCAAACCTGCATTTTCTTTCAGGAAAACAAAAAACTTTGAAGTTCCCAGTAGTTCTGGCCTCTTGAACCTATCCTAATGTCACTGAGCCTTGCCCTCTTTTACCCTTGTGACAACCTGGTTCTGAATCCATCTTATAATTGAATCATCAGCTCTTCTGACCAGAAAGGTCAGTCCATGGGAGCCCTGGCTATCAGGAACACCCTGAGAGCTGGGTGTTTTCAGAAGTAGAATGAAAAATAAAAAATGCTCAGGGCAGAACTAATCCTGTAGAACTCACAATATCCCTTTGACACAGAATGAGGCTGTAGAATCATTTCCGCTCTACAGATAATGGAACTGAAGCCCAGAAATGTAATGGGACTTGTTATTGGTATCCGGTAAGCTACTGCCAAACTTGGGCAAGACCACTGGTCTCCTTTCTTCCAAGAGTTTCCACTAGCCTATATGGCTTCAAATGTTATCTTCACCAAAAGTTATCTGCCATCTTTTCCCATTATGCCTACACTGCACTCCATTCTACTGTGTTGTCAAGAACATGGCTTTTCCGCTCACCCTGATTCCTGGGAGACCTTTTAGTTCCCTCATGGCAACCCCATTGAGAAGCAGCTCTCAAGATGTTTTTGTGTGTCCAGGGTTTTCATGAACTGACCCTTTTGGTCGGAAGATCTGAGGACCCGATGACAAAATGGATTTAGAATTGGGTCATCCCAGAGTGTTAAAGAAGATGAGAGTTGGCATAATTAACACAGGTTCAAGAAACCACAGCCAAAGGGAATTTGAAAATCTTTTGTTGCCCTATGAAAAAACATATATGGGCATTTTGGGGTGCTAAGATGGGCTCACTTTGAGGGAAATTACCTAACATTAATACAAAGCAATGAATAGCAACTCTGTCCTCAGGCACGTACTTTCTCTGACTTAAACAGTCTATTCAAATGTGTCACCCATTGGACTCTTTCTTTAATAGAAAAGAACATCCCTTTTTTTTCTTTTTTATACTGCCTAAGAAACTCTTATTTATTTTTCAAAACCTAACACAAATGTTATCTTCCCTAAGGACCCTTTCATTTTTCAATTATGGTTGACATTCAATATTATTTTATATTAGCTTCAGGTATACAGCATAGTGTTAGACACTTGCATAATTTATGAATTGGTCCTCCCAATTAGTCTAGTACCCACCTGGCACTATACATAGTTATTACAACCTTACTGACCGTATTCCCTATGCTGTACTTTGCATCCCCATGACTATTTCATAACTACCAATTTGTGCTTCTTAATCCCTTCACCTTTTTCATCCAGCTCCCCAAGCCCACTCCCATCTTGTAACTATCACTTGTTCTCTGTATCAATGAGTCTGTTTCTATTTTGTTTGTTCACTTATTTTGCTCTTTAGATTCCACATGTAAGTGAGATTACATGGTATTTATCCTTCTCAGTCTGACTTATTTCATTTAGCATAATACTCCCTAGGGTTATCCATGGTGTGTGTGTGTGTGTGTGTGTGTGTGTGTGAGAGAGAGAGAGAGAGAGAGAGAGTCTGTTTAAGAATACCTCCAGCAGCCCAGGAGACTTTGGTTAGTGTGAGTGATAATGAGAGGGCATCTCCACCCAACCCTAGCACAGCAATCCTCAGGGGTACTAGACATTTGGTACAAAGCCCACAGTGAATCTGCAGCTGGAGCTCTCAGTAGGACCATCCCAGATAGAAAATTTAGGCTATGAGACACGTGTTACCATGGAATTGTGCTTGGAAAGGGATCCCAGGAAGGGATGTAGCCTTGTGAGAAGGGGTGGAATTATGCTCGAGAGGAGAAACTGAAACCATAAGATCTTGCTCTGAGGAGGAAGAGAGATATAGACCTTCAGATAAAAAACAAGGGAGTTCCCATGAGAGGCCACGTGGGAAGAGATGAATCTTAAAATAAAGTTTGTTTTCTATAGCCATAGCCAGTTTTAGAATTGGTTTCTACATTATAATCTTTTCTAGTTCTCCCCAAAATGTCAAACACCTACATGGCACTAACCGGATTCCAAGCACTGCACCAAGTGTTTCATATATATTTCTTAATGTAATTTCGACTATCACCCTGCTGTCCCCATTTCACAGATAAGGAAATAAAAGCAAGGAGAAATTAAATAACATGATCACAATTATACAAATAGTGGTAGGGCTGAGATTTGAACCCCAGCAGGATGGCATCTAACCTCTCTGCTATACTGCCTTCTTCATCAAGTTTCTTAGGCACATAGCTGCCTGTGTGAGTGGTAGGAAGGGTGTTAGGGAAAGGGGTGCTCAGGGCACTTGTAGTATCCCTGGCTGCTGGTGGAAGCCCCAGTCTGGGAGTTCCTGGTGGAGATGGGACCGGCAAAGGAGCAAGAGATCAGCAGAAGCAGACTTGGTGTGACTGATTCAAACAAATACAAATTCCCCTGAGACGAATCGAGATGAATTCCCCTTGCCCCTAACGAGGCTGAAGAAAGTAAAGCAACTCTTGATTGGGAAAAAGCACCGTCTGGTGTGCTGCTAACATGTGCAATAGGTGAATCACAGCACCTGACGTGTGCTAAGTGCCCAGTAAGTCAGAGCTGTCATTTCTTAGTGGGTCGCATTGAACCATAGGAGACTGCTGACTGTAGATAGTTTTCAACCAACGAAAATGGCAATTTCAAATGGTTCCAGTTACATTTTAACTGTTAAGCTTAATGTCCCACTCATCTTCTAGGCTGAACTTTTCATGAGCGAGGATGGTGTGCTTTTCAGATCGGTGTCCCAGAGCCTAATGGAATACCTGACTCCAAGTCCTCACTCATGAAATGCTTACAGAGTTGAACTGAATTTGCACCCACTTAGTTCATTTGTTGGTTATTGAACTAGTCTAGGTTCATTAACTCTATACAGAACTACTACATATTCTTACTAGGCTGCTCGGTTAGTTGTTGACAGACTCACTGAATACTTTGATTTCTAAGATGCAGAAGTAAAATGGGAGTGTAATGCACCTCTGTCCCACCTGTTGTTGCCTACCTGGAATGACTTCAAAGACAAACTTGCCCGCTTCTTCTGGGTTTGTGGCAATCTCTTTGATCGTACTTCCTGGTAGATACAGACAACCCTGAAATATCCAAAGTCAGGTCTTTAAGATAAGCAGCGATTTTATCACCTATGAACTAACATTAAGTTGGAGGACAGATAGAATCATGACGAGATTGGAGAGGGCAATCGGTGGAGAAGAACGTGAAAAGTTAGCTTTGAATGGGCCCTTTCGGCTATTCGGCCCTCTGTCAAATGAAGTGCTAGCCACGTGAGAGCAAACTGGGTGCCCAGAGAGAAACAGACAAGGTCCTGACAGGAGAACCAGCTGAGAGGGCACCCCCACCAACCTCGGGCTACTTTTCCCAGAACCAGACTTCCTGGCCACAGCAGACACCTGGTCTTTGTGAAAGCAATGCCGGGCCTGAGTGGACCATACTTCCTGCTGGGCTCCCAGAGTGGGCACTGAGGACTGAACCACAGCTAGTATTCGAGGGGATGGGGTCATCCTTTTTGCTAAGTGCCTTGAATATATTATTCATTTAGTTTTCCCAGCAACCCTCCAAGCAAAGTATCATTCTGCCCATTTATAAGTGAGAAAACTGAGCACCAGAAAGGTTCTATAATTTGTGCAATGTCACAGATCGAGTAAGTGGCAGAATGGTAATCCATCTCAGAAGTGAATCGAAAGCCTGTGCTCTTCACCATCATAACTGAGGTAGTGGGGGCCCTTCAGTGAATACCCCCTGGAAATGGAAAGGGTCCATGGCAGAGGAGAGAGAGGGTGCAGTAAGGTAGGTGACCTCTTACACATGCATATGTTATTAGACAAATAAGTTACTTCCACCATGTGTATGCTTGATGCTTTAATATTTACAGCAAAGTGTCCCATGCAGTATTTCATTAGATACCCACAACAGCTCCATACCAACAGCATGGCAAGATTTGCCACTACTTCTTTGCAGATGAGGAAACCAACACTTTGGAAGTCTAAGTGACTGCACCAAGGGACATAGTTAATTTGTACTAGAGTTAGTTACTCATAATTTACATCTCAGTGGCTACTGGAGGTAGCATATCTGATTCTGAGCCAAGTAGACATGTGTATCTTTATTCTAAAACAAAGTACAGATGAAGAAGTTTGGCAACAAAGAAGCTACAATGACAAGTGTTTTAAGGAACTCTCAGATCAGCTCAGGAGCCTGAAAGAATAAATGTTTTCTTGAGAGTCTAGAAGTAAAAATATCGAGGGCTGAGTGAGAAACAGAGTAGAAGAAAAAGAAGAGGCAGAAGAGGAGGAGGGAAAGGGGAAGAGGAGAAAGAAGGCGAGGAAGGGTGGAGGGGAAGGAGAAGGAGAAGGGAAAAACGTCTATAAAAAGGAATTCTGCATACTTTTACACTTCCCTAATTTTATTGCTTAAAAATAACATCCACCTACATGGCCCTCACCATCTTTAAATATTGATAGCCTCAGAAAAATGTGACCCTGAGAATATGCTGCTGGGCTACTTTGTGTGAATAAAAGACCATATTATTTTTAGATAGGAGGGAGCTCAGCCTAGTAGGTAAGAACAGAAAGTGTAATTTCAGAGGTACCTGCCTTGCCTACATACCTCTCTAAACTAGTATTTGATACCCCAAATCATCTCATCTAAAAATAGTAAAAAAAAAATACAAAGTATGTAAACACCATTTATTAGGTGCCAGGCTCTGTGCTAAATGCCCTGAGCATATAATCACATTTAATCTTATAAAAGCTCTGTGAGGGATGGACTGATATTGTCCCCGCTGGAGAGGTGAGGAAGTAAGCCTCAGAGAGGTGAGTTAGCTGATCCAAGATTACAAAGCTAGTTACTAGGACAGCTGTTGATTCAAACCTTGGTCCATGGAATTCCATAATTACAGGTAAGGTTCTATTTACAAGTCCCACTCACTTGCTGGAAGAAGTAATGATCCGAGTAAAATTTAATCACACCAAGTCATAAATGACAAATTGCAAGTCATAGCCTCATGTTGAGCAAGAAATAGAAGCGAGAGGAAGAGTAGGAAGCAGTAAAAGAGACATTAGTGAGGGTGGGGGTGGGGACAGACATGGGAAGGAGGAAGTGTGGCAGACAAGGAAGGGCGCAGTTGCCCACGACCACTTTCGTGTACTTGGCAAGTTGAGTAGGGTAGACTCTGGATAAAGGTGGAAGGAAAGCAAGGTTTATGCTGGAGGCCACATGTCCTACAGCAGTGAGGCTGGGGACAGAGGTGTGACGGCGACATGCCAGGCCCCACTTATATTGGCTCAGGAACTCTGTGAGCCAGTTGTTAAACATAGCCATTACTAAAATTTAAAGTATAACTTATAATGAAATATTCCATATTAAAAATAAAGGTAATAATACTCAGAATTCACCACTTCCTAATTATTTACTGTATTTGATTCTGATTTCTGTTTATGTAGTAATTTACATCCAATCCACCTGTGTGCTAGAAATACTATGTAACATTGTGCTACTGCATATCCCTTCTCAACGCTGTGTTCAGTGATGTCATATTAGTAGCCTGAATCAGCCACAGTGGGAATATTTACACCATAGAAATTGGCAAATGCTGCATCCAAATCAGCTTCCCCACCAAAAAGTCATTTGGTAAGCATTTACTAACACACCACCCATAGACAATGGCCTGGATAACGTCACAGAAAGCAGGAGACAAGACAATGGGACGATTAAGTCAGGATCGTCTAAAACCATCATTGTTCAAGCAGAGACTTGCAGGCAATATGCTAAGATTCTATTTTAAATAACTTCCCTGACAAAGAGTTAAGTCAAGATCATCTAAAACCATCATTGTTCAAGCAGAGACTTGAAGGCAATTTGCTAAGATTCTGTTTTAAACAAGTTCCCCGAAAAAGAACCTTTTGGAATGAGTTATACAGAGGTAGGTCATAGAGTTACAGAGCATTATGCTGTGAGCACTAGATAGACCTTTCTGAGAACTCAGAAGAAAAAATTCACAGACTACCTGCTAACAAAACCAAGGTCCCCGAGAGCACATACACCGCGGTCCATCACTAGGGTTCTGTAATTTATGGAATCATTCTTCTCTGTTGGACTTTAGGTCCAATGTTTCTCATTGTGCATAGCATTGCGTGTCTTATTATTTCTTTTAGGTAGTTTCTTAAAACCAAAGTGATTGGTTCTAAGGGTGTGATCTTTTTTTTTTCTCTTGGGAACCTGGCCAAATTGCCTTCTAGGAAAGTTGCACCAACTTGCACACATGATCAGTACACCTTAGGGCCTTTTACACGTGACTGCTCTAAGATTTTGGAGGTATCCTCTGTTTCTTGAGTTTTTTAGTATTGTGCATGTGTATTCTTTTTAAGTTTACAATAATTAGAAAGTAAAAAAAAAGAGGAATTAAAAATTATGTGTAATTCCTGTACGTAGGGAACCAGTTGACACCTCTGTGTATTTCCTTCCAAGCCCGCTTCCATAAATACAGGTTCATGATTTTTCCCTCAAGAACGGGATTAGAATACACGTCAACCTCTGTTGTAAACTGCTGTTTTTTTGTTTGTTTGTTTGTTTGTTTTTGCTTTTTGGTATGTGGGTAGCTCCCTGACTGGGAATCGAACCCAGGCTACAGCACTGACAGCGCCAGCGCCGAAGCCTTAAGCCACTACACCATCAGGGAACTCCCTAAACTGCTTTTTTTCAAAACAATTACATTATCAATATCTTTCTATTTCAAACAGTATAATTTAGGGCATCAAGGCTAAGTTGTATTCTATTGTATAGACACATAAAAGTTCCCTGATATAACTCAACTCTGACACTGGGCATTGTTTTCACATCACTATTATAAACAACACTGCAGTGAAAACTCATACAGGTAAATTTAATTATCCACACCAGTGCTGATCATCCACCTAGGCTAAATTCCTAGAACTAGAAATGGAAGTTCAAAGGGTTTGCATTTTCAAAAGGCATATAATCCTCAGGAAGGGTGGTATAGATTTTCATTTCCACCAGCTGCTCATGAAAATGATTTCCAGTTTGATAAGGAGACAACAGTATTCCATTAGCGCTTATATTGCACATCTTTAATTGTTACTGAGATGAAAGTTTTTATAGATGCTTTTTGGTCACTGCATTTTTAGGGAAATTGCCCATTTGTATCATTTGCTCTCACTTTTCTATTGGTCTATTTCTTGTAGATGCGAAAGAATACATAAATATTAAGAATATTTGTTTACCATATGTATCTAAACAACTTTTTCTGTTTATTATTTGCCTTTTTACTTTATTTTGTTGGGTTTTAAGGTACATTTTCATTTATACAACTAAATTAGTCTTTCCCTTGTGCTGTTTTTGTTGCTATGCTTAAAAAAAAATACTTGTCTTCCAAAGATTATGTAATTAACTGCATTTTCTTTTAGGATTTTTATGAACTCATTTCTTACATTTAAGTCTTTAATCTATTCAGAATCAGGAATGGTGTAAAACATAATGTGGAAATATACCTTTACCTTTTCCCCAAAATCAAGCTCATGTCTATAACTTCCATTTCATTTCTAGGTATTTGCAATGTCTGTGAGTCCCAAAACAATGTTAAACAATAGCATAATAAAAGTATTTCATTTTGAATAGATTTTCCTTTATCTTAATAAAATAATTGTGGATATATGGAAAGTCTTAATTCATTTTATAATAATATAGAAACATCAGCCCAAATTCCCAACTAATTTCCAGTAAGAAAGTAGTTAAATAAATTATAAAATGTCCATACAATAGGTTATTTTGTTACCACTGGGAATTATATTGTAGAATATTTAATAATAAGGGACAATATTCATATTGTTAATTTTTAAATTTAAGAATATTATTTTATTAATTTTTGCACTTAGAATAGTTGAGTTCATAAGTGTGTATGTACATATGTGTATAAATATTTCTATATTTCTATATATATACATAAGAAATGAGGATTTGGGTGTCTATTTCTTGCTGATGGGATAATTTTTATTTTCTATGTTGAGCTTTTCTTCATCTTTTAAATTTCCTGCCATGCATACGTATATAGCTTTTGTAATCAAAATATACATATCCATATAAAGTAAAATATTTTCTAAGAAATTAATTTTATTCTTAAAGCTTTTTGAAAAAAACAACTTTATTTCTGAAATGAGTATTGGATTTTATAAAATGCTTTTTTCAGCCATCGATTTAGGGGTTGTGTGGTTGTTCTCATTTGACTTACTGATCTTGACCTATTGATCTGATGTATTATATTAATATATTTCCTACTAAATAAACCATACTTGTCATCCCAGAAGCGTCTTTACCAAATTATTTGGGCTAATGTGATCCTGAGAGGACTTTGGGTTTTCTTCTGTAGAAGCAAAGGAGAGGGAAGCTAAGACCCTCAGTAATTTAGTTTACCCTCTACTTCAGTTTATGCGTTTGCACAACTGTTTTTTACACTTGCTTCATATCGTTTGATCCTGTGACAAATGAAGGCCAGGTATGATTGTCTGGTTTTACACAAAAAGAAAGAAGGGTCCAGAAAACTTAAAAAGTAACATGGCCAGATGGTAGTAGAGACAGGAAAAAAACAGGCACTGGGAAATAGTGTCCGTCTCACGTGACCTCTACACCTCAGGGAAGTAACCCCCACTGAGCTGTCCTTTCTGCTGATTTGGGAAGGCCCACACATCGCTGCCATCTCCCTCATTCTCTGCAGGTGGGAAGACTTCCTGCATCGGCTAGTAATGCACCAGGCTTCACTTGTAATCGTATGGCTCTATGGCTCTGATAGGGTCTGGGTGGTTCATAAAGTAAAGGAAGTCTAGTTACCATGTACAGGACACTAAGCAAGAACTCTGGGTCTGTGGTAGAGTCTCTGGCCCTTCTGTCACCTTTGTAGTGACAGACACAGCTCTCAAGGGGAGGAATGGATATGAAGCAGTGTGCATCACAAATTCTCAGGTCTGCCCTTAATAAAGAGAACTGTCCTCTTCCAAAATGACCGTCCCATTTCTTCACATACACTGACATCCACCCCCAATATCCTTACCCTTTTTAGGGCTTTTTCCTGTCTTTAGAAAGTTCTAGAGTCCGTCTTCCCTAATAAGTTCCTCCTGGCCAAGCTCACTCTTTCAGTGACATGAGATCTAGATAGGGTGACCAGTTGCCCTGGTTGCTCCGAGACATAGAGTCTGTACCTGTGATCCCAGGGTGATTGTTAATAACAGCCTACTTCACTCTCATGCACCACGACGGCCATGAGAAATCACTGACACAGAGAGAAAAGACTTAGGCCCAAGATTTAGGATCGAAGCCCTCTCTAGCCCCATCTACTACATCGGGAAATCCTGATTGCTGAACTTTAAAGTATATGAGGAATCTGATCATTTTCCTCCAGCACACAACTCGCACTGAGATGCTGAACATCACGAGCACTTACCTAGACTTCCCTTGTGCCTCCTCCCTCCAGCCCTGCATCTATTTGTAAACACAGGAGCCAGAGCCTTTTTTTTTTTTTTTTTACGATATAAGTTAAAGAATGTCCCCTTTTTCCTGGGAGCCTCCCCATCACCCTCTGTGGGAAACATTCAAGCCCTGACAGTGGTCTACAATGCCCTTCACAATCTGTTCTCCAAACTCCCACCCCCACCTGGCACCTCTCTGACCTCAGCCCCTCTGATGGGCTCATCCCTTAGCTCTGCTCCCCCTACACTGACCTCCTTGCTATTCCTCACGGATGCCAGACATGCTCTACTTCAGGGCTTTTGCACAGGCTATGTATGCCATCTGCCTAAAATATTCGTTCCCCAGAGATCTGCTTGATTCTTTGCCTCTCTCCTAAGTCTTTGCTCAAATGTTGCCATCTTCATGAGATCATTCTGACCACCCCTTTAAAAATTGTAGTACCTCCTCCAAACACTTGACGCTCCCCTTTAATCCATTCTATTTTTTCCCTCATAGAACGAGTCATTTTCTAAAAAACCACACAACTTCCCTTATTTATTATATTTATTCTCTGGCTTTCCACCTGTATTTTAAGTTCTACATGCAGGGATTTTTATCTGTTTTAATCACTGGTTTATTTCAAATATCGAGAACAATGTCTGGCACATAGTAGATGCTAAAAAATATTGGTGGAACAAATACATAGACGCCCCAAATAATTTTTCCTATCCCCAAATCCATTCTCTCTCCATCTGAGCTCAGTGTTACCATCAAGACCCTGCTACGGCCTTGACTTAGAGCTGCATTTAGGAAGCTCCGCAGTGTACCTCGGGGGCTTCCTGGAAGAGGATCTCACTCTTATCTTTGCAACTAGTGTGATGTGTCTAGGAAATGGTGAAAATGAGAGAGCAACTTCCTCTCAAATGGATGTGTGTCTAGTCCTAGGAAGAAGGCGCTTGTGAATTTATAATGCTATCTAGCTGGGCTTCACACCCACCTCCTGCATGCCCCTGGGGCAGGGGAGGAGTGGGGAGAGAGAGCGAGAACTAACTAGTGAGAAAGAGAGAGAGAGAGAGAGAGAGAGAGAGAGAGAACTAGTAATGGGGAGAGACAGACTGGCCGGTACCTGTGGCTTCATGTCCTCTTCGTCCTTGTAGTAGTAGAGCTGTTGTGCCCTCAGCACAAAATACCTCAGCTGCCAGTTTTTCACAATGGACCTCTGCTTCTTCAGCCAGCCCATCTTGATAGGCCTTTCCAGTGGGTTGGGGGTGGACGACTGGTGGAAGGCCGCCATCTGCTCACCAGTCATCACGCTCCTTGACCGAGCTATGGGGAGGAACAGACAGGCGGACTGACTGATGGATACGAAGCAGTGTGCAAAGGGTGGGTGGGGAGGTGAGAGAGCAGCCCCCGAGGGGGCTAAGCAGTGAGTGGGGCGCAGCCGGGGCCAGCTCCGAGGTCCGGATCTGTATCAGAGAAAGTCCTCCGTGACCCGGAGAGGGGCCTGCTCCGGATGAGGCCGGACCGAGACGGAGAAGGAGGCGAGAGCCGGCGGCCCCGTGCACACGCAGTCCGGCAGCTGGGGTCAGCCCCCTCATTCCGCAAAGCGAAAGATTGGCTGGAGCCCTCTGAAGAGGAAGTGGCCACAGCATCTGACAAAAGGTGCTTCCTTTTTCGTGCGTGGGAGTCAGTATTTGACAAAAGAGAGGAGGCACTAATGCCTCGCTCTGAGGGTTCGGGGTGAGTCCCACACAGCTGCAGAGGCACAGGAAGCTGCCCGGCATTATTCACCGAGGAGGAGCTGATGTGTTGGCTCTGACCTCGCTGTCAAATGGAGTCCTGCCCCAACAAAGCCCCAGCGCCCCGGCCCCTGGCCATGCAGCCAGCGTGCAGGAAGCTGACACCTCCTGAATTTTCCTGCCGAGTGTCCCCCGCCTGCTAAGGGTGCTTGCAGCCCTTTCTACTGGACCAAGGGCCCCCCTGTAGCTCTTTCCTATACCTTTTCAGTCAGGCTATCCCTCCCATGTGGCTGATAGCACACAAACTTTTGAAAGAAAAATGAATCTACCAGCAAAACGCAAAAACAGAATTTGAGTTCAGACCCTTCGACTCGCGTTTGTAGAGTTGGCTTTTGATTTTACACACAGAGTTCTGCTGTCATTGGATTAGAGCCCGAATCCACAGCTTGTTTCCACAGTAACTGCCGGCGGGGACAAGTCTCTCCGCATTGACCAGTGCTGTGTCTGCTTTCCTATCCTTGCTGGAGGAAGTCTCCATTTCACAATCTCTTAATTCAGTTTTTGACACTCCCCAGAACATTCACGATGTAGTTGAACTAAGCCAACTCCACCCTCCCTACATTGCATCCCACCTGGTTAGAGAGATTTTCTTTCTTTCCTGGCACTGAGACCCTGGGTCCATTATGCAACTTCTCTGAGCCTCAATTTCCTCCATTGTTAAACTAGGATAATAATAGTCCCTGTTCTATGGAATTGTTGCATAAATAAAACAAGCTAACATATACAAACCACTCAGCACAGTTCCTGGTCCAAAGTAAGCAAATGTTACTCACTATTTTTATCAACATGTGACTTTACTTTCTACTGTAAGGATGGAATTTCCTTCTTTATTTCAAAACATCTTTCCTTCATTAAGCTTTCTCTCTTCATTCGTATCCTTACAGCATTGAATCAATAACTTTTCCCATTGCTTTTGGTTTCTTTCTTTCTAGGTCCTTCTAGGCCTGTGGCTTTCAAACTTTGTGTTCATGGCATCTTTTCAAATATCAGCATTTTAAATGGTTTTACAGTCTTTCTTCCACTGACTCCGATTGTGTCCAGAATTACCACGCTATTTGCATGTGTCACCCTTCAATCCTGTATTGATGTCTGAAGAGGTCTCTGTCCTAACTCTGTTCCTTTAACCCTCACAAGGTGTCTGTGTTCCTGTCATCTACCCTCATTCTCAGGTGCCGACTGGCAGTGACCCCTTCCCCTCCCACCAGGAACTGGAGAGGTCATGCTATGTTGTACACCTGGGGGCCAGACATACAACCTCCTGTTGGACAGACATCATCCTAAGAGCTGAAGTAAAAAGTGATTTGACATTTTGATTATAGTTTGTAGTATCCTTGGTGTTTGCTTTACATCAGTGGATCCTGGCGCCCCAGTTAAACTTTTTCTTAGATCTTGCTCCTTAGTTAATTACCATCTTCAAGATCTCCTATCTGAAACTCACAGAGCCTGTGGGGCTGATCACTTGCTCTAAGGCTGTGTAGGTGATCTAGATGGGCTATGGGAGGGTTTGGACAGAAATACAATGGGAGGCGTGAATTTGAAGACCTATATAAAGCCCTGTGTCTCTCTAGGTCAGAGAGTGCAACTTGCAAAGACATGTGTACAATAAAGAGGACAAATTGTAGGCAGAGATGAAAATGGTTTATATACATGATTTTTGGAGAAAATGAAACAATGAGGAATTCTGACAGATATAGGGGGATTTTCTCCACGTTAGTAGGCTCTGTGTCACCCAGGTCAGTGTGACTTTTGTGAGCATGCAGCTGCTTGGGAGGACCAAACTGGGGAGGGAAGACTCCTCCTAATGTCACCAAATGGAGCCAGCACAGGAGAAGAGGAAATAGGCAGGTGCCACCTGGTGGTTATAAGGACTCAGGCCTCATGAGCTACCACCCAGAAACCCACAGAAATAGCTAGAACCACTGTAGGAGATAAGAGAAACCAAAGGCCTCCAACAGCATTGAAGAAGTGGGATGAGGGGAGTAGGAGCCAAAAAGACACTGCAGAGTGAAGAGCATTAACTCAGTACAGAAGAACTCAGTAGCCGGGATACTATTCTATGGTAAGTTCTGGGACATAGTTTATGCTTTTAACAAAAAGCAAAACCTCCCTCCCCTCCTCCCCCGAAGCATCTGTTTATTGCAGAACAGCCTGGCAAAGGCAGGAGGAGGTATATGGGGAACCCTGGCCACGAGAGGCTTAGATGCCCCTGTGGCAGGTAGGCAGCCACCTTGTCTGCTCACATATGGCAAGACCTTGATTAACTGTGTTTTATACTCCAGAAATGATACTGTTCACCTACATATCCACCTGGTGTTTCCTGAGTGCCTGTTATCATCCCCAGTGTAGGTGGTATGACTGTGGTCACTGGGTCATGTGTTACAAATTAGAGTGTGGATGGCTCAGTACAAACCTCCACACTGCTGAAATTCGGCCCAAACACGGAGGAGATGACAGCTGGGGCTCTGATGAGCCAGTGACTAAGCAGGGGGACTTTCTGTCCCATGTCTAAGCCATCTCCCACCTTAGCCCTCATTATGGCTCATCAGCCAGGCATATCATAAGATAATTCAAATATCAGAAAAGAAATCCGAGTCAACTTGAAGTTTGACTTGGTTTTGACTTAGGCTGTCCAGATGCACTGTCCTGTTTCAAACAGTACATACTCATGTGGTCAGCCTAGTCTCGCTGGGCTAAATTCAAGGTGTCAGTAGGCTGACCATATGTGCCATTTGAAATGGGACAGTACTGTTGCCTTCTGACCCATTTAAAATGGGATGTGTGGTCAGCCTATTTTAACTAAGTTTCCTTGTTAGTTCCTTTGAACAACCTCTCTCCTCTGTGGGTGTAATTTGTTCCCAGATAAAGTAAACAAAGAAATCTGTTACTATTAATGGGGCTATTTCTCCTCATGAAAATAATAATCTTGATAGGATTCGCTTGTGAGCCCATCTTGCACACTGAGTGCACACTCCCAGCTGTTCAGGAAGAATTTCTGAACAGAAATGAGCTGGAGAGGGGGCTGCGGGCAGACGAGGGAGGCAAGATGGCAAGTCGGAAGGCAGGTGCTAAGCATTTACAGAACACTCCAGGGAAGGGGAAAATGAGGGCCTCCTGAAGTCAGAAACCTACCCTTACATGACTAGAAAGAGAAAGAGCACCCCCTAGCATTGCACTGTCTAATGTAGTGGCTGTGTACCTGAAAACTAATTAAAATAAATTAAATTCCGTTCCTTAGTCACACCACCCACATATTTTCAAGGGCTCACTAGCCCCGTCTGGCTCCTGGCTAGACTACTGGACCATGCCGATAAAGAACATAGCCATCATCACCAGAAGTCCTACTGGTCAGCCCTTCCTGGAATCTGAGTGTTATCATTACTATGCATGGGACAAAAGCAAGGTCACGAAGGTGGGCAGGCATTTCATCAGATAAAGAAACCATGCTGAAGGGCCCAGAGAAGAAGTGGCTTCAGTGGAAGAGTGAGAAGTTCAACCGTGATCTGAGAGGCACTAGGGAGCTGTTTCATGTACCTTAGCAAGGGCGGCCCGTGACACAATACAGACGAGTTACGTAATTGTACCGCATATGCTACATTTTAGCCTGCGAGTGACTGAGGGCACCAGAAAGGAAAGAAGAGAAATAAAAGCAGTGCACATTGCCAGGGATGCCATTTCTGCAGAAGTCAGCTATTTTTGCCCCAAGGTGGAGCCAGTGAAAAGTAAAGAACGAAGTCTAAACAGAAAGTTCGGCTTGGAAAGTGCTACGACTTTCTGTCTTCGTCTTCCCCACTTGTGACCCCAACCCCTCGAAATAACCACAAAATCATCTAGGGTTACTTTTGGGATATTACTAATCTCAACTTTGCTTCAGTCTAGATTACATTTGAGATGGCTCCGAATGTGTGGGTGAGATGGGAATAGATCATCCTAACCTGAGGGCACCACTAGAGGTACTTTCTCATTATGTGGGTACAGCAGTACATTAATCTGGGAACCATCATTAAATGAACTTGAAAGGGAGTAGCAGTAATATGGCTTCAACCCAGACACCTTCTCCTGAGCTGCAGATCCATCTATTCAACTGCCAACATGTACCTCAGTGGTAATCTCAAGGTTACCAGGTAGCAAATCAAACTTAACCTCCCACCTAGTCATCTCCCACCATTCCCCTGCCTCGCACCAACAAACACCCAGTTCTGCTTTTCTCTACTGTCTCTATCATGTGCTATGAATGACCTCTCTGCCCCTTTCCTAAGTCATCACAACCTTCCTCTCTACACTCACCTGCTTTGGGGGACCCTTCTATCCTCTCCCTGGATTTACACAAAAGATTCCTGACCTGTCTCCCTCCTACCAGAACTACCTTCAATCCATTGATGATGTTGTTTATGATCACGTAACTCTCCTGCCTAAACACCTCCGATGATCCTCCAACGCCTTCATCCCAAAAGATGAAGGCCGAATGCCCTCCCGTGGGGTTCAGAGTCCTGTGTGGTTTTCCCACTGCATTTCCTGCTCTTCCTCTATACCCATCCTGCATTTATCCTTGACAATATACTATTCCCTCTGCAATATTCTCCCCACCCACTCCCAATTTGACCTCTTGGACAACTTGTTCAACCCTCAAGACTTACGTCAGGCCACACCTCCTGTGAGAAGCTTTCTCAGCCCAGCTAGACTCAGTCATTTCCTGGGCTCTGTTCCCTCTTAAGTATGGACATATGATAATCAAAGCACTTCTCTTTGTGCCTGGTCCTTTTCCTTACTCTGTAGCCCTCTCCACTGTACTCTAAAACAGGGGTTCTACCTTGATGCCTGCGCCTTGTTCATCCATGTATCCCCAGCACCTAACACAGTGCCTGACAAGTGGAAGGTTGGGGGAAGTAGCAGACGGCACAGACTTCCATATATGCCTCCATGGGTAAGTCAGGTTCTGTCTCTGAGGGTCAGTTTTCTCTTTTGTGAAACTTGATAATAATAGATACCTTGTGGGGTGGCTAGTCTATAAGGATTAATAATGAGAAGTGCACAGGCCCCAGCCAATGTCTGCTTCTTAAAATAGAGTCATTAAGTGGAGGCTATTATTACTATTATACTATGGGCTCAATTTTATGTTAAATGAGAGAAAAGAAAAAAGAAATGAAAGAGGAAAGGGATGAAAAAAGGGAGAGGGGAAAAAGGAAAGGAAGAAGAGAAGACTAGCTGGACTGTACAGCATTCTAGATGCAAATCCAGGGGCCGGAGTTAGGATGGTGGCCATGGAAAGGGGACAAGTATAACAGGCAGTGGTGACGAGACCACCAGACCTCAGCAACTGGCTGAACGAGGAGCAAAGACTTCTCTGAGGTTTGGAGTTTTGAGTGGGTCTGGGAAAGTAGCTTTCTCCATTCTTTCATTCAATGTACAACGGCTGAGCATTTGGTATGCACCAGGAACCATGTTGGGTTCTGGGATATAAGGTCAACCAGACACAACCCTGCCCCCAAATAGGTCATAGACCTGGGAGACAGGGAAGTTAAAACAGAGAACAAAGTGGGTTTGAACAGGAAGGAAGTCCAGTTCTGGGCATGATGGTATGTGAGACTGTACTGAGAGTTTTAGACTTCCCCAGAGTTCTAGTTTGACAGGTAATGTCTGCAGATTAAGAAAGAGGTTAGAGGGAAAGAAGGGGTGCAAAGGGAAGCCAGGAGATCTGAGTGACATGAAAATTTCACATCTGAAAAGCAGCACGGAAGATGTCCAGAAACCAAGGAGAAGGCTGAGCACAGAGGAAGCTAGCTATGGAGGCTACGGAGATAACTTAGCTATAGGACAGAAAAGGTTACTATTTGGGGGGCGGGGACTTTAAAGAGAACTTGCACTAGGTCTAAGTACGAAGGAAAGAAAGTATAGCAAGAAAATTCATGGTCCCCAAGTGTTTGGGGATGGAAAAGGGGACTGCTGCCTGGAAAGGGAATGAAACCAAAGAGTCTGTTGCCCTGCCCATTTGCACACTTGCAACAGAAGCCATCCTTGGGGAGTAGATGGTGCCTTTGGGTGGACAAATAGGCTTCTCTGACTCTCAATGGATAAATGGAGCCACGAATCAGCGTAACAGCTTGATGAGAGGAGCACCCACGGAGTTTCAGCCCTACTCACACTTTCTGCCAAGACCCTTCCTTGTATGGTACACACACGTCTCACCTTCCATGTTCTGCAAGAGGTCCCGTGAGGACATAAAGCACCGCCCAAAAGCAAGAAGAGGTCCTTTTACAAGAAGTGTTTGAGTTTCTGATCTCAGCTTTCTCTCTCAGAAAGGTTATGTTTGACTACTAAGGTATGTTGAAGTCCCCATGGCCTCAGGAATAAACATCTTTGTGCTTTTATTGCATGGCTGCAGGTTATAAGGTGCTGAAACTATTAAGAGGTTCTTGAGGGCAAGGACCAAGTCTTATTCATTTTAGTACCCAAGGACCCTCCCAAGTCTGGCTCAGAAAAGTTAATTGGAAGAAATGAAGAGAAGAAGGAAGTACGTGTGTGTGTGTGTGTGTGTGTGTGTACGCATGTGCACATTACATGGAAAGAAAATAATATTCAAATACAAGATTCATAGGATGGGTTCCCTTTAACAAAGAAGTTAGTCTTTCTTATCCCTTTAATTAACAAATCAGAAAAATTTATTGGACATTTCTTATGTGCAGGGCATGGTGATAGGCAGGATGGGCAGGATTTGAAAAATAAGGGAAATCCTCTAAATCAGTGAACTCAAGAACTGTGGGATTTCAAATATTCACTGTGCACTATGGCACAAAAATGCATTCCACCGCCCCCGGTTGCCAACGGCCGCCTGTGTCACAGCCCCATTTCAGGATGGCGCCGAGCCCTGTCATGCTCTCCTTGTATTGGAAAGGGGGATTAGTGATCAGTCACGAACCACACACATGAGGGAGAGGTCCGCACCCAGTTAAGGCTTCCCCTCTGGCAAAATCAGGACGTGGAGTGGAAGCCCAAGCATCCGAAAGTGGGTGCTCAAGGGCAGGGATTTCTACAGACTTTCTTCACCACTCTAACCACACCTCCTAGGAGAACATCTGGCTGACTGAAGTTTCCCAGTAAATATTTGTTGAGTGAATAAAATAACCATTTTAAATGAAATACGAGCCACTATCAGGCATTTTACATTGGCCAGAAATATAGGCTGATTTACCTATTTGTGGGATTTCTAGAGGTGTTCACTTTTGGCTAGCAGAGTGGCCAACAGAAGATATGATCCTGATATAATTGTGGTTCATAATGGTCCACATCAATAGTGATGTATTTATTGAGTTTTACCATGTGGCAGCCCCAATGCAAACACTTTATAAGTCTAGTTTAACTTAATGTTCCACTGACTCTTTATGATAAGCACTTATTGTCATCCTTATTTACAGATGACAAACTGAAGCTCAGAGAAGTGAAACAATGTGCCCCAGTTACATGGCTGGACATGCGGTTTCAAAGCTCAGTATCCGTGCCTACGCCACATGGCACCCAGGGAAGCAAGCATTCTAATGGGGCAGAGAGGCAGGTGCACTGAGAAGCAATGTGCAATGACTCGCAGCGTTAGACAGTAAGAGTGAAGTGAAGGAGACAGCACCATTCCCCCCCGGAAGGGAACAAAGCCACTAACCTATCACGTGGGACACCTGCCTCAGCCTCTACCCATTTTGACTTAATTTATGCATCAACAACTCTGTGCTATTTTTTCTGTCCAATGCGTGCTCTGCAAGGCTCAGCAGGCCTTGAAAAAAGGCAGTGCAAGCAAAGCAATGGCACTGAGACCTCAAGCCCATCACTGAGGTTGTGCTGACACCCCCACAGGAACATGGACCTATTAAGTGGTCCTGCCATGTCCTACCAACTCTCTGCCCAAGCTCCTGTGAGGAGACCTAAGGATTCTGACCAAAGCCCCATATGCCCAAGGCTGGGAGGGAGGAGCATGCAACTAACCTGAGGTAAGAGCCCAGCACCCAGGCCACACTGCAGCTCACAGTTGGCACCTCTCCCGCGCTGAGAAGGGAGCTGCTGGGGAACCGTGTGAAACAGTGGCGCTGTCATCACTGCCTCCCTGACAAAAAGGGGTTACTACACCCCGGCCCACACTCTACACACACACACACACACACACACACACACACACATACATACACACACACACACATACACAAACACACACACACATACATACACACACAGAGGCACGCACACACACACGCACATACACACGCACACACATACACAGACACACACACAGACACACACAGACACACACACACATGCACACACATATACACACATATGCGCACAGACACACACACACATGCACACACATACACACATATGCGCACATACACACATACATACACACACACACATACACACACACACACATACACACACACACACACGTGCGGATCCTCAGCCTGTCCAGCTATCACGCTCTGAGGAGACGGCCCTCACAGAAGGCGATTCGGTTTTCTTAACTTCAGAACCTCCAGCCTTGCTTCCCTTCTTCCTTTTTTCCCCTCCAAGGCAAGCTGCCCTCCATTGAAAGCACCCACCATTCGGGGGGTGTAGGGAACTTTTAAAGCCTGGCATCTAGGCTTTAGGTTAGATTTATCCTGTGATTACTGTCCTGGATCTTGTTTGTAATTCTGTTTCACTTTAACTTTGGTACGAAATACTTTGCCCCCGCCAGAGGCAACCCACTGTAAGACTGAGGACGACAAAGGGACTTGCTCTGTGTGGCCAAAATTAAATCACACAGGCTCTCCCCAGACATTCTCCCATGAGATCATCTCATTTAAAGAAATATCTGGAAGTTATTCCCTGACTGTCTCCACTCACAGGGATCCAGCGGGTTTAAGGTTCCCACATTCTACATCTTACAGAAGGGCCCTACCTCGTTTGGGAAGGGAGCATTTCAACCTAAAACAGCAAGTTCTTCTTTGGAAAGGGACCTAACACACACGGCTGCGTCTTTTGCAGGAAGAGGTAAAAATGTGGCCTCAGCAGCAGTATGAAGGAGAGAGAGAAACAAAGAAAGAGAAGAAGGTTGGGGCGGAGAGAGGGAGGAAGGGAGGGAGAGAGAAAATGGGCTTTCGGTGTCCTCTCAGCCTTGCAAGGTCTTCCACACTCTGGCAAATTCCGCTCCCTTGGGTGCCTCTCCAGGGTCACCCCCCTGGTGTGCAGGTTTGGAGCTTTTGTGTTTCTTCGGCATTTCCCGTGCATTCGCCTCTTGTGGGTGTGTCTCTCTCAGTTGCAACAGTTTACTGGCCCCTCTGCCTGTCTTTGCATAACAGGAAGCCAAGCATAATAACAAGAAACGTACAGAATTGTGAATGCTTCCTCCTGAACACTGCCTGGCGCTGCACGGGGTGACATGGAGATCCGGCAACTGGGCGGTCAATGTGCCCTGGGTGGACAGTGCAGCCGCCTAACGGTGCGTCAGAGCTAACTGTCTGCCCCGACATCAGAGTAGGAAGGACGTGGCAGTATCACGCAGGACTGTGCTGTGCTAAAGCATTAGGAGGGCATGAGGAGACGTACAGACCCTTGCATTGCCAAAGCTAGTCATTTCTTCTCGTCAAGAGGTTTTGCTCAGTCACTACCATTCATACATAAGCAGTGCGTTAGAACACTTGAAATATTTGTTATTTTATAAGCCCGAATGAATCCTGTGGCCCCAGTATTTCATAGTGAAGAGCTAACCAGGGCAATGCTCAAGCACTGGCAGCAATGACAAGGACCGGGCCTTGACAAGGTCACCAGCCATTACCCATCCTACAGATGTCACTCCAGTCTACTCCCAGGGTCTTCACTGGTGTTCAGAAAGGTGATCTTTCATCTTATAATTCTATTAAGAGTGTAAACAATGAGCAATTCTTGCAGTGGGATGGGCCTGGCATGCAAATCATACTGTTACTTTTTCTTCCACAACATGATAAAAAGATGCTATTAAGTATTGAGGCAATTGGATTATGGATAGAGGACAGATGATACCAATAACTTACTAGTTTTGTTAGGTGTGATAAGGCAATATGGTTAAAAAACAAAATATTCATATTTTTTAAGCTGCATACTTAAGAATAACGAACAAAATTACATAGGATCTGGGACTTGCTTTAATATATTTCAGCAAATATACAGAAAAAAAAAAAAGAAAAGGATCGATGAAGCAAATGTAACAAAATCTTGGTAATGGTTGGATTTCAATAATAGATATAAACACATGGGGGTTCATTACACTTACTCTCCATGTTGGTGTTTGAAATGCATGAATCATAAAACCTTTTTTCAACATTCTATCAGGCTTTTAAAAATAGATTCTCTTAGGCTTTTTTTTTTTTCACACATCAGCTATCGCCCTGAACTTCAACTTGCTCATTTTCCCAGGCCTGCATTTCCAGACCTGTTAGTTATTCCTCTGAGCGCAGCGGAATGATACTACACAGATGCTATACCACACACGTACACATTCCCTCCAGGCAGACCCTGCCCCTCCATTTTCCCACAACTGTCATTTTATCAGTTAATAAAGGGGAACAACCGAGGGACTCCTGGTGCTTCCAGTTATGGATAGTATTTCCTGTAAAGTCAACTTGTATTCAAATAGTTGTTGATGGTGATGGGGTGTGTGTGCGTGCGCACATGCATGTGTGTGTGTGTGTGTGTGTGTGTGTGTGTGTGTGTAATTCCTCAGGGTAAGGAAATAAAGGAGTGGACAGCCTCCCCACCCCCACCTTGAAAAACTGCTATTGCTAGGAAGGCCAAGAGGCTGTGTCTTGCACGACAATTCCTTTCGAATCGGCATAATATCTGAGACATCTACGGCCTAGAACTTGAAAGAATGGAGTGACTGATTACCAGTGTCTGCAATGACAAAAGTTGGAGGAAGTGACTGTGCATAGGTTGCCACTGCAGCATGGCAATCGCCAACAGTGATGATTGCCCCCCTGGCCCTGTGGTAGAGAGGCAGTGAGCACAGTGAAAAGTGTTTCTGATTGAGCACCAAAACACCCAGGTTCAAGTTCTAGCTCAGGCACAAGTCAGCTGTGAAATTCTTGGCCTTCCTAAGGCTTCATTTCACCATTTGTGAAATAAAAGGATAGAAATAAAACATTTTGAATGCATGTCCAACTCTAAATTTTCTGATTGACCTATAAAACATCTTTCAGTCAACTACGTTGTATAGTAATCCTATTTTACTTGTGCCATGTCTAACTTACTTTGCCAGCTCACGTAGGACTCCAGTTCAGAACAAATGCTTCTAGAGATGCATTCATTGAATCGATTGAGAAAAAGATGGATTTGGCAAAAGGCATAATCTGGGTGATTTTAATCAAACATGATGGTTTGACATACCCCTAGTTAGAGTGCTTGTGAGTTTTAATATTAGGCTAAAGAAGATCCCCTGAGAAGTCCCAAGAATAACACAGGGTAAGAGGCACAAAGATGAAAGCCACTGTAAGGATTGACAGCTCAACTGGTCACATGGTGCATTTATTCTGGAGGAATACCTTAGCTCCCAAATATTACAGACCCATCATCTTCTGGATATATCTCTCCAACTCTAAACCAAACTATATATCAAAAACTGCAAACACATCCAAGCCCTTCACCTGAGCAAGTCTTCCAGTAATTTAGTTAAAGAGATAATAATGTAGTAATTAAGTTTATTTATAAGGGTATTCACTGTCACACTTATTGTGTAAACAATATAAACAAGGAAATGTTCAACAACATGGAATTGGTTGAATGAAGTATGCTATGCCATAAAGTAAAATACTACTTTGTAGCCTTCAAGATGATGTCTTATTGGATTATAATGACATGGGAACACATTGAATTTATGTATTTAGATTAAACACTGCTTATTTTAAAATAGAATATACAGGGTGACTTTGTTTTGTTCAAAAAATACACATACGTGTATACACACATACTGTTGCACAGAAAAAGTACAAATACATACACATCATAGCAAAGAAAAATATAATGGCAAGATTCACACCAAACTGGTTATTCTCCAGAGAGTTTTGATTATGGGTAATTTTACATCTTTATTTTTTATAAAGAAAACAAAAGTTATTTGTAAAAGCTCCGTAGGTTTTCTATTCAATGACCTATAGGCTGAGTCTCCCAATCTAAAAATTTTAAGAGTTAAAGTGAGCTAAGAAAGAAGAAATAACTGAGGAGAATCTGTCCCAGTTTCAGGAAGAATTTTACAGAGTCCAAACCAAAGCAAATTCCAAAAGTTTTGAAATAGAGCATTTCAGGAGCTTGCTCTGTCCTCTTAGGCAAATCATGCTTCTTTGCCTGATGGAATTATGTGCCAGCAGGGTACAATACATAAATGTCCTTTATGAAATATAAAGTAGGTATAGATTTTCTTATTATTAGTTTCAGTAACGAAAATAATTTCTGCAGAGTTCAGTTTCTATATATATGTAAAATGAGATTATTGAAGAAGATGCTTGCTAAGGTCCTTCTCAGACCCCCAAATTTCTCTGTTCCCTGTATATTAGCAGTTTCTAGTAACACCATAATCGATGCAGAGTATACAACTAGAGAAAGGGAAGCAGAAATGAGGGATTCTTTATTTGAGAAAAAAAATAAAAGAGAAAGCTCTCAGAGAAGGAGAAGATCAGGATGTTCCTGGCTTAGAGCTGTCAGCCAAGACATTGCTAAAACCATAGAACCTGAACATGTTTTGGGGGGCTAAGAAAGGGTGGAGGTTAGGGAAAGAGAAACAACAGTGGGAATGCCGGAGGGAGCATGAGGCGGTGTCCTGAGGGCGCTCAGGAAGGGAGCACCACCAAGAATTCCAGGCAGTTCGACCTCATGGTGTAGCAGTCCCACTTCCAAATTTCCATTGAAATGACCAAAGAATTACTTCAGTAATTAATAACAATCATAATAATAAAAGAAATATGAAATAAAAGTTAACAGTAAAGAAGGATGCTACCTCATGCTATTAGTTGGGAGGAGGACTTCTGGGACACGTAGGATAAGCAGGGCTGAACAAAGAGAAGACCTAGTTAATCCACAATTCAGTGTGTGTGGAGAAACAGCTACAGAAAGTGGGGTGGGGGTTCCCAAGAAGAATCTGCACCAACTCCTAGAAAGGAGCAGCACCTCTGGAGGCTGGATACAGGTGGAGACATCAACAGCCACTTGTGGAAGTGCTCACAAAACGGAGGCCTGACTGGGCCGTGTGATTTCCATTTGCCACTAGTGCTCTAAGTCAGGCCAGAGAAAAGCATGGTGGCCTTGTCTTGCTGGCTCCTAAACGGAGCCACTGTATGAATGAGGGTAGGGGGTGCTTTTCCAACTAACCTGGGATGACCCCAAAAAAGAAACAAAAGAAGTAAAAAAAGGGAACTCTCTATAAAAAGAGGGGGAACTACTCCCTAAACTCCGTACTTCTTTAAAAAGTTACATATAAGCTTACCATACCAGCCAGCAATTGCACTTCCAGGAATCTACTCGTGAGAAGTAAAAATGCAGGTCCACAAAATTTCTCATATGCAAATGTTCCCAGCAGCTTTATTCATAATGGTCAAACCGGAAATGATCCCGAGTCAATCAGCTGGTGGGTGGGTAAACACAACATGGTATAGCCACGCAATACAACACTACCCCCAAATAAAAAGGAATGAAACACTGACACATGCTGCAACACAAGGAACTTCAAAAACATTGTGTTAAATGAAAGAAGCTGAGTGCAAAAGACAGCATATTACGATTTGTTACATAAGAAATACCCCAAAATGGCAATTTTATAGAGACAGAAAGCAGGTCCGTGGTTGCCTGGGCCTGAGGGTGAGAGCAGGGATTGGCTGGAAATGGGCAGGAGGGAACGTTCTGGGATGACAGAAGGGTTTCAGAACTGCATTGTGATTATTGGCTGGTGTATAATGTGACCAATATACTAAAATCATTGACATATACACTTACAATAAAATAATTTCATGGCATATAAAGTGTATCTCGATAAAATTGTCAAAAAGGAAGACTGAGAACTATTTATATCTAGTTGCCACACACAAAAGAAACTCACATTGAAAGCAGTGAGGAGCAAACCAGTCTGCATAGAAAAATAAGGAATAATTTCTAATTTATTTGACAAAGACCATTTTAAATAGACTCTACACTTCACAAAGTTTGAGATTTGCACCTGTTTCATCATTCATTTCTCCCGAGCATTTAGACTACTCCTGAAATGCAAGAATACTTTAATATTAGAAAACCATTAAAAGGCTTATTACATCAATAAGTAAAAGACTTAAGAAGCTCTGTGTTTTCAAAAGGTTGTGAACTTACATTTGATGAAGTTCCAAATGGATCCATATTGGAAAATCAATTATCAAGAATAGAAGCATACTTTCTTAGGTGTTAAGAATGTCTATCTCAAACCAGTAGGAGGGAACTGAGAGGATCCTCTATGTTCCTAAAAATTCAACTACTGAAAATCAGAAGAATCCTAAGTTCTTAGGAGTTAGGCCAAGTGTTTGGTGTCTTAGCCACGTAAAGAAAAATGATGCAGTACAGGTGAGACACTTCAAAGACACACAGGAAAGGATTCGGCAGAAATTTTCTGACATTTCTACTGTGTCATATAATTGAGGACTATTCAATATTAGAAAGTTTCCATTCCTGTCACACCGCAATGCTATTTAAAAATGTCTTAGTTTGACAGGAGAGATCATTCTAAATTTTTTGAAACATCATCAAATAGAAAAACAAAAATCAATGTCAATGGCTTGTTTAGAACTACTGACTTGTGGGAAATTATTGAGAATTTACTCTGTCATAAAATTATGCTGTTCACCAGCATTTCTATTCATTTCAGGATATATTTCACAGTATTTGAGTGAGGCTTTGCAGAATGTAGAATTTCCCCTGTGCTTATGTTACTGACATACTGCAGTTCTGTTTCCTCTTCAAAACTGTCAAAACTTTATCAGCTGTCTGGGGGGAAAAGGCTCTAGGGGATTTCCCTTTTATCACCCAAAATCCTCACAAAAATGTTAGGATTGAATTTGTGTGCATCTGTGAGCAACGGTAGTGCCTGTCTGACCCAGGCTTTCTCAGTGGTCAAACACAGATCTTGTTCTGATTAGTCTGCCTGTGGTTGACCACCCCTTAGCAGTTCCAACAGCTTCTACACCAAGTCTCTTGTTGCCCATAGAAAAACTAGAAGAACATCATTCTTCTTGCTTTTTTCTTTAGCCATGTGTTTGCATTTAGCTGATGGTCACTGAAGAATGAACTAAACTTTGAAATCCTGGGTGCAGAAGGTGAAGAAGCAGGAAGCACAGATGGACAAACAGGAAGTGGAAGGAGGTGAACTACACCTGGCTGACGTGGTGACCGACACCACGACACAGGATTCGCTCCCAGTTCTGAGTACCCTTGGCCTGGCACATCTTAGAGCATAAGAGACCGTTTCAAAGTGAAAAGTAGCTTGTAATGTTTGGGTTGGGTTTTGTTTTAAAGGAACGATTTCACTACACTTAGTATATACACTGAATAGAGGTTCAACAAACGTAAAATAACTCGCATATCGTGTAATAAACTGGCATGGGGCACATTCAGAAAAGAAATAGTACTATTTTAATGTGAAATAAAAAAATGGAAGTAAGAATTTACTTCATGTGCTTGAGAACAAATCATATTAATTATCCTTCAACTCTACTTTTCCCCTCTCTCCCTTTCTTCCTGGCATTTTTTTTTAATTGTACCAACTGTGAAATGGTTGATTCAAATTGAGTCTAAGAGAAGTAGGAGGGAGCCAAACCCAGATGTAAGGGCGGCTCCTGAAAGCACCTCTTCCTAGTAATATATGGGAAGATGTGTCAAAACACAAGTAGAAAAACGTAAGTCATGAATTGACTTGACTATTAAGTACCATTGATATATACAGCATTAGTTTAGTTACGTCAGGGACAAATGGTTTTTTTTTTTGTTTTTTATTCGTTTGTTTGTTTTTTGAGGAGATGAGTTCCCAGAATGCCAATTCTACTTGCATACTTTTGAGAAAGAGGATCCAGAATGATATTCTGGAGTGCTCAGCCATAAGTCACACTGACTATTCCAAGCTGCCAGCACTTTCCTTGGTATGATAAAAAACACTTTGGAAAATGTGACTTTTGTCATCTTTGGGAGGAGGCCTGGAAAGAGGGCTGAGGGCTCACAGTGACACAGGAAATCTGTGTTTGTACTGCTTATGTGTGTGGGTGTGCTCATGTGGGCAGTGCTGCAGAGGGAAAATGAAAGAAAATGTTTGCAAACCATTGCAGGCAAGAGCTGAATAAAAAGCTCAAAGGGTGTGTAACATTTATGAAACATCTGATATCCAGACTACCCTGAGTTGCGATTATTGAGAACAACTCAGTGTCAAAAGTGCAGTCTTTGAAAAAATTTCGATATTGGACTTCATCAAAATAAAACATTTTACTCCCTGAAAGACACTAAGAGAATGAAAAGCAAGCCACCAACTGGGAGAAAATGTTTTCAAATCACATATCTGACAAAGAAAGTCTATTCAGAATATATAAAGAACTTTTAAAAGTCAATAATAAGAAAACAAACCAACCAATATTTAAAATGGGCCAAGTATTTGAATAGACACTTCACCAAGTAAAAAGATGCCAAATGTCACTAGTCATTAGAAAAACATAAAGAAAAACCACAGTGACATATCACTGCAAGCGTTTTGGAATAACTAATATAAAATTTAAAAACAACCTATAAACATCAAAAACTGGTAAGGATGAGAAGCAACTGGAATTTTCATGCATGACTGATGAGAACACAAAATTGTACAGCTACTTTAAAAAACAATTTGGCAATTCCTTGCAAAATTAAACATACACCTACCAAATAACTGAGCAGTCCCACTACTCAAAATTTACCCAAGAGAAATGAAACATTGTGTTCATACCTGCATTTATTCATAATCTCCCAAAATTAGATCAACCCCAATGTCTTTCCACCAATGAATGGCTAAATCCACACAATGGAATACTACTTAGCAATAAAAAGGACAAAAATATTAAAATAGTGATACCTGCAGTAACATGGATGGATCTCAGATGCATTCTGCTGAGTAAAAGAAATCAGACTCGAAAGGCTACATATTGTATGATTCTAAGTATGACATTTTGGAAAAAAAACAAAACTAGAGGGATGGGGACTAGCTGAGTGGCCCGGGGTTAAGGTTGATGAAGAGAGGTTCACAAAAAAGAGAGACAGTAGGAGGAAATTCCTGACAGTGATGGAACTGTTCTGTATCTCAATCATAGTGGTTGTTACATGACTGTATGTATCTGCCAAAACTCATGCAACTGCAGATCAAAGTGAATACATTTTACTAAATTTCAATTTCAAAATATTTTTTTCATCTGCTCACATTTATTACACATTTGTCACACAAAACTGTCTCATCTTGTCCTGACCTTCAGAAGTTTCTATTGCTAATGCAAGTTCTGAATGAGAAAAAAAAGTGACACTTACCATCCTAGAGTGACTTAGGTGAGGTGTGTGGCCTCAGAAAACATGAGAATGTGGGGGACGTCAACATATCAAGCTAAATCTCCCCACATCAGAGAGCAGGATCCCAGAGTTGGTTGATGGATGGGCACTAGTGAAGGACAGGGCATGCTATTGCCAGCAACAAGCCCACACTCTCGTGAAAGAAGTCCAACCGTGCTCCTCACCCAGCTTATTCATTTTGATAACCCAAACAAATAAGGGCCATAGCCAGGTGTGTGGCCTTCCATAAACACAACCTCTAATCAGTGGTACTGGGCTTTAGCAAAAGGGATAGCATGGTCCTGATGAGGTTAGGAGTTCTCCTGTGAAAAGTAGTAGAAAGCCCACTGGATAGTATTCAAGAGACCTAATACCAGTTCTTGTTCTGTTGCTAACATGTGTTCATATTTGAGCAGTTCACATAATTTCTCCATGTTTTCTCATTGTCTTAGTCACCAATTTTTGCCTGTAAGAAACAGATTCTGAATCAAGCTGGTTTAATGTAGACAGTTAAATGGATAGAAAGATACATAGATAAATAGATAATACACACATACATAAGTGGCTCTCAACTGGGAATTGTTTTACACCCCACCCCCACCCAAGAAACACTTGTCAATGTCTGGAGGTTCTTTTGGTCGTCACAGTGACAGGGCTGCTACTGACATTGAGTGGGTAGAGTCCAGGGGTGCTGCTAAACAGCCTACAATGCACAAGACAGCCCCCAACAGCAAAGAGTTGTCTAGCCCCAAATGGCAATAATGCTGAGGTGGAGAAACCCTGATATAGACACACACATACATACATAGATAATATATATGTGTGCATGTGTGTATAATTATTTTTAAGAATAACATATTATTTCAAAAAAATCTAAGAACATTTTGGGGAAAAAATGTGGAAATCAAGGTAGATTTTGCAAGTTTTAAGCTCTTAAGGAGTTTAAGGGCCTTCTTCTCGGCTCCCTAGGATTTGTAGGGCTCAGTTCCAAATGCCTATTCTCTATAAACCTCAGATGGAGAGGAAACAAGGCAGAGGCAGCTTGAGTCAGCTGTTTACAACGCTCCAGTCAGCTCTGTACAAGGCGGAAGGGTTACAAGGGCCAAACCTGTGGCCACCCATGGAGGCTGGGTTGGGAGCCCTCCGAGAGGGGAAACTGGGCAAACAGCCCCAAAGAGGCCCATTACATTTATCTATAAACTGATCATAACACCACCCACCTCCTGGAAGCCCACCATTAAACAAGTAACAGTGGGCCTCAGGTCACCGGAAGTGGAAAAAGCAAGTCTCTCTTTGAAATGGAATTCATATCTTTCTTCCTCCTTCCCCTTTGTATCTTGAAGAACAATTTGCAATCTTTACAGTACTACAGTACAAATGGAACTGTAACTAATGCTCCATCATTTGCATGGCTGAGTTCATGAATGTTAATAAATGTTGCTTCTTTCCAGCAGTCCCAAATTTTACCTGTCAGGATTTGGAAGGTAATTCTTCTGCCTGCCCTTTATGGTGTAAAGACCAAGGGAGATGATAAAAAGTACAGTGAATTCCTACTCTAATACAATAAGCGGAGTCCGAGATGCAATAACCTGCTATCCACACATGGTCACAATATTTTGAAGCTAATGAAATGGTGGCCGTGAGCCTGCTCAGCTCCCCCGCAGCAGCTCCAGGAGTCTGGCTGCACCAACCAAGCCATCCCAGCTCTGGCTGAGGTGCTGCCATCTGGTGACCACCGTCCGCTTCAAGCAACAGGATGCGATGCGGTTCTGTGGCTGGCCAGGACGTGCAGTTCAGCAACAAGAAGCAATTCTAGGAATTCGTCAGTTAGTTCTCACTATCATGTTACTCCAGTCAGGAAGACTGGGCCAGAAAAAAGACTATGGACCAGAGAACCCATGTGATGCTTCCTTACTCAGCCTTATCTTTCCCTCCTCATCTCTCTACACCAGAGGTGTCCAACCTTTGGCTTCGCCGGGTCACACTGGAAGAACAAGGATTGTCTTGGGCCACACACAAAATACACTAACACTAACAATAGCCAATGAGCTAAAAAAAAAAAAAGGTCCATGCATAATTTTTGTAATGTTTTTAAAAAGTTTACAAATTTGTGTTGGGTCACGTTCAAAGCAGTCTTGGGCCGCATGTGACCTGCAGGCTGCAGGTTGGACAAGCTTGCTCTACACACAACACCCAGAAAATCCTTTTATGCAGGAGGGTCAGGACAAAGAATGGGAGCCAGTTGTCTATTACATTATACTCGTATCTGGGCTAATTATCACAGGGTTCCTTATTGAGGGGTTTTTCACTGCTTCGAAATAAATGGTTTTAACCATAATAAAATTACAGACCCTTTTGAGAATAGGCATGTACACATATAATTTTTCATGCAATGTCAGAAGGGTTATGAGCTTACTAAATCCAATCGGGGCACGAAGTGGAAGAAACACTGAAGTTGATCTGACAGAGGTGTTAGTTGGTTATTACATGTATGATCATAAGCTGCTCTGAAGTCATTAGGAATAGAAAGGGAAAAATGACAGGTGTAGCATAAAAAAGGAAAATGAAAGCTATACTAATCGAAGGACAATAAGGCCCTTACTGTCCCCTAGAATACTCGAGATGCTTATATGGCTCCTATTAATGTTGTTTATCCTCTGCTCTCTCTCACTTTACCCTTAACATCGGGTTCTTGTTTTACACACCTGAAACTTTCCTGGCTCTTCTCATTCCCCTCTGGTTCCAGTCCAGAGCCCCTGGAAGACCAAGTGAGGCTTCAGCTGGAAGTGAGAGGCATTAGGTGAGCACCCCAACTCACCGAGTGAGTATGAGCAAGTCCTGCACCCTCCCTGGGCTCTGAATGAGGACAAGCATCCTTAATCCCTTTGGGGATGGAATGAGACTCCGTGTACAGGTGAAAATCAATGAAAGAAATGGAAGTGGTCTACAATTTTTGAACTCTGCAATATTATTCCCCAAACAAGTCTTTCTAGACTATTCCATAGGCACTTCATGTTTAGAGCAGGTGGGGTGTTAGCTAGACTTGCTGAAATAAAAAGATAAAACTTCCTTTTATCTATGAGTCTGTTGACAAACAGCATCAGTAACTGTTATTAGCACCTTTGTCCCCTGCACACACATATCATAAGCAAAAAACTTTCACCTTTGATTTCAGCAATATACTAAAATGTCATTTTTACCTAATGAACTGTTGTACATTACTCAAAGCTATACTGTGGGGTACAAATAATGCTTTAATGTACATAATTACAGAAAAGAAATTTCAAAACTCAAAACAACACAAATGAAGTAACATAAAACCAAATATTTTAGGAATCCCTGTTTCTGGTCCCCTTTCCAACTTGACACAGGAGTGGCCATTTTTGTGCTGTGGCTGTATGTTTTAGCAGCACTCAGAGCAGCAGGTCTCCAATTTTGTTGCATATCTTGTCACTTGGGAGCTTATAAAAATTTTAATACCTAGGCTATACCCCTTAAATCAGTATCTCTGGAGTGGAACCCACGCAGCAGAATTTTTTAAAACCTCCCAGGTGATCCCAGTGGGCAGTCAAATTGGAGAACCATTTGTTTAGAAGGTGGGTAGGGGAGGTTCAGTTCAAGAGCTTAATGTGAACGTTGCATATTCCTTTGAGTCCTGAAGCGATTGTTCTGATCAATGAAACTATAAACACAGAGGCACTGGGAAGCTTGCAGAGAATAAGTTAAAGACCATGAAAACTGAAGGCTGGGCAATGGTTAGGAGGCTTGTAGTGTAATCTGGGCCTTAAATGGAGATAAGACAAGTTGACAGATTTGAGATACAGGTAGGAGAATTAATAGGATTGGTGTGCACTATTTGGGGATGAAGAGGTCCTGAGATCAAAGACTAGCTCAATAATGACCCAGTTCTTGGGTCAGAATGTTAGGGTCAGCTACATAATTTGTAGAGCCCACTGCAAAATGAAAATATAGGTCCCCTTGTTAAAAAATTATTGACTTTCAAGATGGTGACAGAAAAGCATTAAACCAAACTCTAGCCCCTTCTCAGTTTGGGGTCATGTGTGAATGCACAGGTCCACATCTATGCAGCCAGCCCTGAGAGGGAGTCTTGGCCACTTGATAGCACAGGAAGGAGTAGGGAATAAAGTGTGTGCATGGAGAGAGACAACTAGAAACTAGAAATGGAAGGCCACTAGACAGATGACTCTGTCTATTTGAAGGATCCACAGAAGTGTTAGCTAAAATTATTGTAGATTTCCCTCCTGGTCAGTGAACTTCTTGTAAAACATTTGAACAAAAGAAGTGTGCCCCTGAGGGCTACAATTTGCCCAGGCACTAACTAGCTGCTGGGGTGTCAATGGTGCTAGAGACTCTGGTGAAGAAATCCATGAAATTGGCCATTCCAGGTGGAGAAAATAGAGTTGTATGCAAACTTTGCAGTGGTGCCATAAGCCAATATATTGATCAGAGTTTAGTATAGGAAGTAGGAATTATTTTACAAGGGTTATGATCTTATTAGGTTTATCAGGATTATATATTACAGGAATTATTATTATTATATGTGGTTGATAAGCTTATGAAATATTTGGAGGAGCTGAAAAAGTACACACTAAGCTCTTGAAACACCTCTCAGAGAAATACAGACCTGATTCCTTCAGAGAATTACCACCTAGGAGGCCACCATTGAGGAAAGTCCACAAATAAGGCCCCAGCATAGTGGTTGTTGCCCTTGCACCTTGTGCTCAAAGCACGGGAGAGTGGACACAAAAACCTCATGTGCTCCGATCTTACATGCCAGCAGCAAGAACCAGAAAGGAGATGTAAGAGGATGCCCACATTTTACGTTCACTTTCCAGATCCCATACGAGTGAATCTAATTGGAAGAATATAATCTATTTTTAGAATCCTAGCTGCAAGGGAGTCTGAGAAATCTTAGTGGGTTTTTTTGTTTTTTTGTTTGTTTTGTTTTTTTAGCTTTCCAATCTCTCCAAAGACAGAAAAGGTCAAATGACATTGGAATGACAGAGTCCAGAGTAATAATCACAACCGGGTTTTTTTTGTTTGTTTTTTTGTTTTTTGTTTTTTATCAGTAATTGCCTACGGGCAAAATTACATTCTGAACATGTGGTTGATAAACTCAGTTTGGCTATTGATGGATGGCTGATAAAAGTCAACTTGTGAGGTTTTGAAGAGTGTCCCTCCCAACTGCACACCTATATGGAGGCTCCTCTCCTCCGACCACCTCATATTCTCCACTTTTTCCTCCTCCTTTTTCCAGCCCTCTCCATTTGGGTGCCTTTGTCTCACTCCTTCTTGTCTTTCTTCCTTTCCTTCTCTGTCTTGCTGCTCCTTACCCCATATCTCAGCTATATACTTACACTAACTGACCATCCAACAACACTAATATAAACCTTAGTATTCATATTTCCTGAGTGTAACTGCTTTACAACTGAGTTAGGAGTTCCTTGGATGCTAAAAATGAAACCAATGTTAAAGAAAAGAGGTGGAGCGGAAGCAGGACTGGTGAACATGCCCTCCCATCCCCTGAATCTGAAGTGGAAGAACTCCTTGACCACACTTCAGTCTCAGTCATTATGAAGACTTCAATTATAGGAGTAAGAAGTATCCCTTGTGACCCTATTTAGCTGTGACTTAACTCCTACCTCTCTCAAGAATAGCTAATTGCTCAGTCAACCACATGCTGTTCCAAATTAGCTTCAGAAACCAAAAGTCCTACTTCCTTCTCTACAAGGAAGTCAGAATTGCCTCTCTGGATCAAACTGTTGCTCAACACTAAAAAGGGCAGCAAAAAAACATACATTGGTCTTAACTTACTTCTTTCTCTGGGGTAAAGGAAAATGATCAGATCTTTTTGATCACGTGCTGTATGCCAGGCACTGTTCTTGATATGATGATCTAGAAGTAAAGGAAACAAGCACAGGCTTGCCTTCAAGGAGCTTATAGTCGAATGGAGGTTGGAGTTCATAGACACATAAACAAATGAATATAATTTCAGGTACAAAAAGTGTTGTGAAGACAATAACATAAGACAATAAGATAAAGAAAGATGAGATTAGTGGGGGCTATATTAGGTACTGTGATCAGGAAAAATCTTTTTGAAGAGAAAATATTTGAACTGAAACTGAATGGAGTTCAGGAAAGGCCTGGTAAGATTTGGAGAAGGGCAAATCAGAGAGGGCAACAGACAGGCCTTGAGGTAGCCTTGTGCACCAAGTGTTTAGGGAAATAGAAGGTGAGTGTAGCTAAAGGGCAATGTGAAAGGAGCAGAGGAGTGTCAAATCGATTGGGAGAGAAGAGCAGGAGTAGACCCTACGGGCTTGGACCATTAGTTGAAATTTCATTCCATGTATACTGAAGGTTTTAAAGAAGACATGATATAACCTGACTTCTACTTTTAAAAATGTCAAGTCTGACCATGGTACAAAGAATATATGGTACAGGACAACAATGGAGGCAGGAAGACTGGTTAGCACATGATTGCAATCGACTAGGCAAAAAGTGATGGTGTTTACAGTATCAGAGATAACGGACATCATCAGATAGGAGTTATTATTTGGTAATGGAACCAAAAGTGAGAGAGAAAAGGATGAATGGAAGACGACTGTAAGCATTTTAGCCTGAGCAACCTGAAGAATAGTAGAGCCACTTATTAAGCTCAGGCAACCCAGGTGGCGCGGGGTAGGAAGAAAGATCATTCCAAATTCTGTTGGACACACTAGGAGAGAGAAGCCAATGAGACATCCAAGTGAGGATGTTGAGGAGTCTAGAATCCAGCAGGGAGGTTGGGCTAATGTATAAAAGTGCGGGTGGAATTTAAAGCCATGGGAAGGGGTGATAATCGCCTAGTGAGTGAGAGCGAATGAAGAGAAGAGGACAAGGAAGCCCTCTGACCAGGGCTGGTTTCACAGACATGCAACCTGTGCAATCACCCTGGGCCCCATGCTTAGATGCTCTCTGTGGTGGGCTTAATGCTCTGCTGTCACCATCTTGAAATTCTTAACAATTTGGAACAAGGGGCCCCGTATTTTCATTTTGCATCAGGCCCCGCAAATGATGCAGCCAGTTCTACTGGGACACTTCAAGGTTAAAAGGTCTGGTGAAGAAGGAGAGTCCTTGAAAGAGGACCCAGAAAGAGTGGCTCGTGAAGCAAGGGGAAGCCAGGGAGTGGGGTATCAAGGAAGCCTCAAAATCATTTCAAGGAGGAAATGGCTGAGCATGTCAAACCCTGCAGAGTAGAGAAGAGGACAAAGAATTCATCCTTGGGTTGCCAAAGTACAGATTACTAGTGACTGTGATGAGAAACTTCTTGGAGGGATAGTATGCACAAGTGCCTAATTAGGTTGACTGCAGAATGAGTAGTGACCAGGTCCACCATTGACATTGAGTCCCTGTAGCAAGAATACAAATGGAGACCCCCATCCTGTAGCCCATGCTCCTTCTCTTTCCACCTCCAGGTCCATTTCTCATAGTGAGGGGCCTCACACACATGCACATGGACATATCAGTCCAAACATCCAAGCTCTGTTCTGGGCCTCGCTGCAATTAACCAACTGTGGAGCAACCAGTGGAGGGACCCAGGAATATATTTGTGTAAACCCTGGAAATAGCTTTGGCCTGAAGGGAATTTCACAGTCCCAAATGGTCTAGAAGGCAAGCAAGGCTCAGGCTACGGGTAGGCACATCCCCATGGTCTGATGCCTTGCCCTATGAAGAGGAACACAGCTGGAGCCAGACCACAAGCGGGACCCTCTAAGATCCGGGCCTCTGGATGTGAGCCCTCATTGCTCAGGGCTAAGGGAAGTCCTGGAGGTGAGAGGTGGTAAACAAAAGCATTTGGTGGCAGAAAATGAGGTGTTCTCATTCAGTCATATTTTTCTTTAGGAAATATGAAAGTGAGAGTGAGGGTGGGAGAAGGTGGTAAGACCTTGAGAAGAGAAAAAATAAGTTTGGGGGGAAAGGAAAGTAGATTTACTAGTAAGCATAGTGGGCTGGTATGGCTCTGTTGAATGTCTACATAATATGATTGGCCACAAATCTTAAGTCCAAGCACCTCTATGGTCTAATTTTCCGCAACCATGCTTCGCTGCCCAGGTGCAGAAGGTGGATCACTGGGTTCAACAGGGTTTGGGGTGCTTCTGATGGTTATGACAGTGTGAGAGAGGGCCGGGGGGCTTATGGGTGTTTGTTCATCAATTCTACAATGCCAGAATTAAGAATCTATGGTAAAGAGGATGTAATAGATGATTGATAGTGAAAAAGTGGTAGAACCAGTAGACTGGTAGCTTTAAAAGGTCAGAGAATTTCAGAGTGGGTGAGCTGGGCACATAGGGTGTGGTGGTCAGAGTGTGGGAAGCCTGAAAGTAAGATTTCAGAGATGTTACAATGATAAGGAACACGTGGTTTACTTATGACTGTGGGTAACTGAGCTGGTTGGAGGAAGTATTTTTAGCTATGAAGCCATCAAAGGAGAGAGACTACCAACAATGGAATAGCAATTGTGGCCAGGCACTGTGCTTATGACTTGGACACACATTATTTGATTCTCATAACAACACTGTAAAGTGGACAGGGCTACTGCCCCCCCATTTCAGGTAAGAAAGCCGGCACAGTTTTAAAGTTTCTTGCCCAAAAACACATCATAGAAGGCTGATCTGGAAATCAAATCCAGGCTTATCTGACATCAAGAGTGGTGTTCTTAAAGACATCCCCTTCGACAGACTACACTCAGATCTGGGTTTTTAGTTCAGTAGAGGTGTGTGTTTGTGTGTGTGTGTGTGTGTGTGTGTGTGTGTGTTCTTTTAAGAAACACTTTTTATGTGTAAACTTTTTACCTGTAAAAAGATGACAAAATCACCACTCACTTTCATTATAACATTGGATATTTCATGCCACAGAAGGATGAGATATGGGGATAACTTTGTGCTGACCAGAGACTGCTTAAATCCACGTCTTTCTGGAGAGACACAATAAAAACAGACCAAATTTATCAAAACAAATGCAACTCCTGTACATTGTCTGTGGGCGCCCTCTTGTGGCCATTAGTCAGAATAACAGCCTGGGACTGGAAACTTGATTTGGGTGTTTTTGTTTTTTGTTTTGTTTTGGTTTGTTTTGGTTTGGGGTTTTTTTGTTATGTTTTGTTTGGGATTTTGGTTTGGAGGGTACTGCAGACTCGAATTAACGAGGTAAAACTTTTTCCTTGTAGATATTTAGGGGCGATAGCTCAAGTAGGGCAGGAAAACTTTGTTATAGAACAAACACTGTGTCATATTTTTAAATGACAATTGCAAATATATCATTTATGAACTGATCCCCTCTGAGTGTGTCCCCAGTGAGACTGTAAGCTACTTGAGGTCAAAGTCTTAATCTTTTTTATCTTTTTACATCCTGAACCTAGTATAGTTTCCCTGCACATTGTAGGTTTCCAATACCTATGTGTCAACCAGAATACAAGGAAAATAAGCAAAATGCTACAATTCCACAGAAGAAGGAGGAACTAATCTCACTTGGGCAATTCAGACAGGCTTCTGGGAGATGGGTGTTTGTGGCCGTAGTAATGGGGAGAGAGAGGTAGAAATCCAGACAGCAGACTGGCAAACTTAAAGGTGGGGTACAGATGCCACAGGGCAGGCATTTTGTGTGATTCTGAAAAGAAGTGCCCTGCCCTCTGACTGGCATGTGCAGCTCCCAATCCTTCCAAAGGAAGTGTGAGCAAGAATTTTAAAAATGCCATCAACACGGGTAGAGGCAGCTCCAGACAGGTTCGAGTAGGCTGAAGATGAGAATTGAAAGGACTTCTCACTGTGGGGTACTAAAACAAACAAACAACACAATAATTCAAGGTTTTAAAATGTTTTCCCATAAGAAATTACACTAAACTCTGTAACCTCAAGGAAAAACCAATTTAATAGATAATACAGAGCATGTATCACAACGATGGCATTATTTCCTCAAAATACCTGGTTTTCTCAGATACAGAGCACTGGGGCTAGGGTGACTTTCCTGGTTTTCATACTGGCAAGGTCATATCTCAGGAACCCCTTGAGTCAGAGGCACATCCAAACGCCGGTCCCCCTACCTGAGCCAGAAAATTTGGAGGAGCTTAGAAGGGAATTGGTGCTGAATGAAGAGAAGACAGGTTGGTCTCAGAACAGAGCCCAAAGGACCTTGGCTGAGAATGGACCAGGGGTGACAACTGGTCCCTGTGCTTATCATCATTATAACATTGGGTTACGTGTATAGAGAGATTTCTCACCGACTAGGAAAATAGGTTTCTTGATACCAAAATGGCAAAGTACACAGAATAAAAGGCGGAAGGATAGAAAGAGAAGTCACGTTAGGTGGTGAACTTACTATACAACAAGTTGACAATGCACTGTAGAATTGTATGCCTGAAACTTATGTAATCCTTGCTAACAGATGTCACCCCAATAAGTCTAACAATAAAAATAAATGTAAAAAAAAAAATAATGAAAATAAAAGGTGGAAGGACACTTAGAGGGGAAGCATGCCCTCACAAGAACCCTTGTGTAGAAACACCAGAATTGAGGCCAACGAAGACAGGAGTCTCATTTCAAACACCTTGTGGTTCCCTCCCAATGACATCTAAAAGTAAGGTTCTGAAAACGAATAGTAGGCCACATGCAAGATTATCACAGCACATCAGAAAAACGAGTCAGCCTCTGTAACCCACATGTAAGTGATCACAGACATTAAACACTGACACCAGTGAGGCCCAAACAAACAACGTGCAACTTCACTTCTGGGGCCGGAGGAGCTGTTAGCAGCTCTGGAGGAAGTGGCTCCTCAGTAACTGGGGAGGGTCTTGCAGGCGGGGCCCAATCCCGAGTCACTCTCTTCCTACCCAAAGTAAGGGAAGTTTGAGGAACTCCTCCCATCACAGCTCCACAGACAGGGATATCTCTACAGCAGGCGTTCTGCAGGAAGCTCACCTGGAGCTCCTCATTATCCCTACTGGAGCAGCACAACCCAAGCACTCCATTGGTTGAAGAATGAAATGCCAAAAAACAAAGAAAATGTTTTACAAAGAAAGAAGCAAGAAGAAAGAGAAAGGAAAAAAGAAGAAAACGCACATAGCTACATAAACATAACTGATTAAACTCATGTGCATTAAGGAAGGACAGCACAGTCAAGCACTGGAGTAACAGGAGCAGAAATAAGGCATAGCCAGTCAACAACAGACCAGGAGGATTGCTGTAGGCCAGCGACTGACATTGGGCAGGAAATCCGATCAGGGCATGAGGTGAAGACCATTTGTCTAAAGAAAAGAAAGAAGCAGACCAAGACAAGCAAAACCCTAGCACTGCTGGCTGTGGCTTTCACCAGTGACTTAGTTAGAAGGAGTTGATAGCACCTCCATTGCAGCAATGCCCAGAGTGGTGATGTAACGACAACTGACATTTGGGAAGCACATACCAATGATGATAGTATGCTAAGCCTTTTCCAAAGATCATCTCCTTTAATCCTCACAATAACCTTTTTACAGATGGAGAAACTGAGGATCAGTCACGTAGTGATAGTGGGATTCAAATTTAGACAGTCTGGCTCCAAAGCTAGCTTTCTGACTGGCATACTAAGTAGAGTTGGCTCATTTTATTACAGCTAGTTCAGAATGTGTCAGCAAATTCTCTTTGTTAAATTTATAAAATTATTTTACAATATGAAAAAGTATTCTACATCGGCCTCAAACTCTTTGTACTGTAGCACTTCCTCTTTCACTTTGAAACTCCCAAACCAACAAGGAAGCATACAAATGGTTCAGACGCCAGGGGTCCAGCAGCAGAGGATCACCAGTCCCACCTGGAGCTAAGATCGTTGGGTATACATTTGGGGAGCAGGTGGGTAGCACAGGGAGAAGGCAAGGAAGTGAAGCAGTTGTCGCGTGAGTCAGTCACAGTTCTGGTGATTAACACCTCACGGCTTATGGAGAATGTCCGGTGGCCCCAAAGTTGAAAATCACTTTTTTTTAGAAAGATGGAGGTGTGGGTGAGGGAGTGCTATGAGAATGAGAAGTATAATATCAAGACTGCTCCTTGAAATGGACCTATCATATAGAGGTGAGGAAATAGATGTTTATGAAGGAATGAATGAATGAATGAATGAGTAAGTGAACTGGTAGGCATCAATGTACTGAAGATATTATTTAACTCCAGGGACAGAATATCAGTGGTAGTAGAATTGTGTTTTCATTGATGAACCAAAAGAATGGTATATTCTTTGAACACCATTCTTTAAAACATTGTAATGCCCGGTTACTACTAATAAGTATGACATCTACCCACAGGCTACCTTAGGAGCTGTGCACTGATATAATGCATATACTCACACTCTCTTCTTAAAAAAAGAATTAATGGAGTCTTTATATTCAAATAGAAAACTTGTTTGCAAAGAACACATAAATTTGTATCAAAGGCAAAGGAAAATTGGTGTGCTAATTGAAAGGATGGAAGTTGTGATTGAGCTTCAGTTTACCTCTGAGCTTCCCGGCAGCCAACAAAAAACGAGAAACATGGTAAGTTGCACAACTGTCTTACCGAGCCGGAGGACACACGGCAGTCCCTCAGAGGAGACACAGCATTTCTGAGCACGGATGCTCCACACAACTTCTCACATAGATTTACACCTAGGACTGTCACTGGCATTGTCCATTCCTTGGACACAATTTTTACAACACAATCAGGAGCAAATTTCATGAAATCATTACTTGCAGTAATGATTTTAAAAAATGAAAGTGTAACATTAAAACATAACTCAGCCCATTTTGTGAGGGTGCCAAGGTAAATAGTTTGATCTAAGGTTAGAAATGAGATTACCCATAAAAAAAGAAACAGGTGTTTGCTGAACATCTAATGTTTTATGTGCATGAAATATTTTCTTCCTCTCAACACAGGCATTATTAATTCCATTTAATAATTAAGTTTAGCAACGTGCCCTGGGATTCATAGCAAATTAACAGAAGTGTCCCAAGACCATGTACTCTTTTCTGTACCATACACCCTCCTGCTCTTCCACATTCATACCAAGGAGAGTTAAGGGCAATTCGTCCCTTAGATAATCTTTTGTCAATGCTGCTCTTCACAGGTAATTGCAGTTTATTCTCTCCGGGGAGGGCCTAGAGTGCTGGTGTTGCTTGTTACTGGCTAAAGACTAATTTCTGTGTTCAAAAACCAAGCAATCAGTTGTTAGGGCTGACTCATATTATGGAAGTTCATGAGCATTCATTGAGCTCACCTCAAAGGAAGTCCACAGTCTCTAGAGTTATAAGCCTCTCTGTTTAAACAGCTTGGGAAAGAATAATTAGTCTCTTCTTTCAGTGATTTGCAGGCCTAGGGACACCCAGAAGACAACGTGCCTACACTAGTGACTAAAGCAGGGATGTCCAACCTTTTGGCTTCCCTGGGCCACATTGGATGAAGATTTGTCTCGGACCACACATAAAATGCACTAACACTAATGATAGCTGATGAGCTAAGAAAAGGTCCCAGCATAATTTTCATAATGTTTTAAGAAGGTTTACGAATTTGTGTTGTGCCCCACTCAAAGCCGTCCTGGGCCACATGTGGCCTGTGGGCCACAGATTGGACAAGCCTAGACTAAAACATGGGTAGGAATTAGGTGGTAATAAGGGAGCCTTGAGGTCAATGAGAAAGAACAGGGAACCGGAAAAGGTAAAATGTGACCGAGGCCTGGAGTGTGAGTGTGTGTGGTGGGGGGCAGGCAGGGAGCAGGCGTGCAAAGAGGCAAGTGGGAAGGTGAGCAGGGCCAGATCCTATGGACTTTCAGTTTAAGCCCTTCACAAGGCAGGGCTGTACAAAATCACAAAGCCCTTTTCTTCTCCAGAGAAACAGAGACAGTGTACAGGCAAACCAATGTGAGAAAGATGGGCCCGCTGTAGAGCATATATGTCTGTATCTCAAAGAAAAGGAATGGCTGTGATGGGGAGAGAGTTGGCGGGACCAGCATTCCTCTCGGTGAGTACCCTCCTATGGCTCCCACTGCTGTTCTCACCCCAGGACGCACCTCAATGTCTTGTCATTGTTTCCTCATCTGTGACCCACTGGCCTCTAAACCCTGCAGAAGTAGAGAGGAGAGCTGTTTTCATATTTGGCTGCCAGACCTATGGTTTTTCTCTTTTGGTTTGGTTTAGTTTGGTTTGTTTTTTGGTATTTTAGCAAGTTTTCAAAGGAGCAGGGGAGGAGAAAATGGTGATGAGGGAAGCATAAGACAAAATATGTAAATTGTTTTCTCTCTTTGCAACTTCCATATCTCAGTTCCCATCTGGGCAGTCTACAAAATTTTCGTGCCATCCCCTGGACTGGACGGAAGCGCTCCGATTGGCCTGTGCCTCCCATGGATCTCCCCGTGGTCTTTTCCTGGCTTTCCACAGGTGCCCTTTGGTCTCAGTGCTGTGGCCATAACTGGAGCTTCATCTAACTCTTCACACACTTCCTTCTCTCGTATCCAATTAGCCAACCACAGAGCTGCCTTGTGAGAGGTTCCTTTTCTTTCAAGCAGCCTTGTGTGTGAAGAGACCATCATCATCAACTTATTCTTCTCAGTCAATCCCAGGATCATTCCAACACCCCTACAGTGGGCATTCATTACCCAAAATGCCATGCTCTATCTCTGAAGGCGACTGGCAGTGTCTCCATAGAGGTGCTCTCTGTGCTCTTGCTTTATAAATAGGCTGACCAGGCGTCCACTTTTAAACAGGACAGAAAACAATGGTACTGTCCTGTTTCAAACAGGATATATTGTCAGCCGACTGACACCTTGCATTTAGCCCAGTGAGACTAGGCTGACCATATGTCCTGTTGGAAAAGGGACAGTACCGTTGTTTTCTATCCCATTTAAAATGGTACATCCGGTCAGCCTATATAAACTGTGAGTCAGAGGCGGCAACTACCACGTCTGGAAGGTACTTACGGCTGTGTGTACCATGCCATCCATGCGACATCTCACTCTAATCCCATTTTCAGAGACAGCTGCTCTGAGAACCACTGAGCTCACCTCTGCCAATCCAAAGACATTCTGCCTCCCCATCTCACACAAAGCACAGAAGCTAAGTCAACCTGCCCCGTGTCTGCAGGGAGGCCTTCGTCTATGAGTGAGCAGAAAACAGGATTGTGACTTCCCATCACCACTCAAGTTGATTCTCATTCTGCTGCTGTTTAGGATGACATCAGCCCTTCTTCCCCAAGTGGACAGGAGGCTCTCAGCCTGGGCAGCAGGAGGCATATGCACCTTTCAGAAAGAATTTAATTTATGCCTAAAGGTAAGTCAGTGACAACACAGGAACAGACATTTTGACTCGAACAAGGAATAAAGACAGGCATGAGCCCTGAGGGGACCATACCCCTGTGTCAGGGTTCACTGTCTGAAGAAGGCATGTTCTTGTCCTTAACTCTGCCTGCACGTGAGAGGGCCTTTGTCCATCAGGGGCCAGGAGCTGCTCAGGGAGTGCGAAGACTTCAGCCACAGCAAACAGGCTGCATTTGGTCCAGAACCCAGGCTGGTCCAGACTAGCGCATTGTTAAGTTTAGCAAAGCTGAACACCGGATGTAAACCAACGTGGATAACCAGCACTCCAGTGTTCAGATAAAGCAAGAAATATGCTTAAGCAGGCTGGCCTGGTCCCTGTGGGGCTATGTTGCTCTTCCAAGAAAACCCTGTATCCTGCACATAGAGGCCCAGAAAGTTTACAGATGACCGAGAATGGGTCCTAGCTTGTCCCAACCTCTGCTGTCAGATGAGGGCCTTACAGCTCTATTGTTTATCAGACTTGTGCCACCATGTCTGGCCAAGAGCTTTGAAATTTATTTTAGCTTTGGGTATTTTTATTAACACAGTTAATATTCTTTTATCATAAAAATCCTGTAAAATACTTATAAAATAATAATACATATATGTGTGTGTATATCTCACCCATGAATCCTTCACCCCTAGTTAACTGTAATACTATTAACAAATTGTGTACATTTTTTCAGATTTTTGAGTGTTTACTTAACATTTTCATTTCTTTGTTCATTTGCCATACGATAATAAACTCTAATGCATCTCCCACTGACGTTAGGTACCTTGGAAGCTTCCCAAATGTGTTTCCCTTCCTTTCCCCTCCAGAACAATCACCCTGAATTTTATATCAGTCAACTCATTTTTCTTTATAGTTTTGCCATATACATATGTCACTTTTAATCTTAATATAAATGAGTCCCATTCCACTCCGTCGTTACTTCCCTTTTCTGCCCCACATCAAGTTTTTTGCTATCCAATCACACTTAAGTGTATCACTATGATTAATTAGGGAGCAGGCCATTTTACAAAGATACTATAGTGTATTTTTCCCTTCTATTACTGATGAGCATTTAGGTTGTTTCCTGTCTCCTGTTATTACAGCAACACTACTGTGGCATTTCCATACGTAAGTTCTGGTTCAGATGCACAACAGCTTCTCCAGGGGTCAGTCTCTGGACAGAAATGGTTGCTCCATGGTAGGGTTTGTGCAGTGTCAGTGTCACTAAGCAGTGCCAAACTATTTTCTAAGACAGTTGTCTCCTCAGTGAAGGAGCATTCCTATTGTTTCATGTCCTGGACAACACTACTTTTGTCAGACTTTCTTATTTTTGCCAGTTTGGTGGGTAAGAAAAAGCATACTGTATGCTTTTCATTTATACTTCCTAATTATTATGATTAAGAATATTTCCATATGTTTGTGGGCGGTATCATTCCTATCCTTTAAGATGCCCATTTATGTTGTTTGTTTATTTTTAAATCATTTGTACGGATTCACAGGCTTTCTTTATGTATTTGATTCTATCTCCGTATCTATGTATCTGTCTATGCATTTATCTATCTAAAACTATACTTTCAAATATGACTTTTAAAAATGAAAATCATAACCTCCCTTGCCTAATGTCTTTTGGTTTTATCAATTTGTCTAGTTCCAAAGTTCTTAAGTAACAAATGTTTTTATTTTCTTCACTCTGATGTTCTAAGGGGCAGAACTAGACTCCATAGCAGACAAGTGGAGTAAGACCCTACACTATTGTCACTATTCACTTGGGAGACTAAAATAATCAGTTTTTGTTTCTGAATTTTTTTTTCAATGTTAAATTTCAGAGAGAAAAAAGTTGAAAACGACCTCGCCTCCGTAGTCACTTCTATTGCATATCTCAGAGTCACATGCTCTGCAGGGCCTGTTCTCCCTTATTTTCGCTTGGAGGAACTGAAAAATATGTATGCATATTTACCTGTGACAACTGGTTACAATGAGCATGGTGCTGAAATTCACCCAGCAACCTTCCAACTAAATGCTCCCAAGCCTCAGGGCAAAAGGAGTCTTTCCCCAGATGGTCAATGCCTTCTCCACCGAGCACCTACAAGCAAAGCACTGATGTGTCTGACCCCCAGACAGGCAAGAAAGATGCTGCGTCCTAGGACCCAACCTCAGAGTTTACAACTCAGTTAGAAAGACAAAAATGTGAAAGAGTAAAAGATTTGCATAACAGTGCATGAAAGCAGCGGGAGGCTGTCACAGTTTTAATGGTTGGACTAAAATTGATGATAAAGGATCAAAAGAAGAAGTATGTACTTCTGACTCCACCTCAAGTCAAGTCTGTTTGCTCTGCATTTCCCTGTCTTTTAACCCCTGCCAGATCCAGCAGGTCACGTACAGGGTGGCCAGGATCACATGCTCCCGCCACCGCCAGGCCCATGGTCGTGGTATCCAGGTCAGCTCTACTACCCAGAGGGGCCCTCCCCAGCTCTCTGAAGTGGAAAGACAGCAGAGAGTCCCTTCCCCACTCTCAGAGACTTACACTTTCATGTCAGCCCTGGTTCAGCACTTTTAAGATTTAGGGAAAACTGGAAGCACAAATTGCCAAAAATAAAATGTTGGGGCCCCTTTTGGTGGCCCAAAGGAAGTGCTGAACTTGGCATCCTCTCTAGTCTCCTGCCCATCCCCCTTAAGTTCTATCTTATGAACAGCCTCTTGAAAATTGAAGTAGATGGTGAATCATGAGGTAATACTTGGGTTCCCATCCTAAGTGACCTTATATTAATTACATTATGTTGGTGATCATTTACCCCAGTGATTCTCAATCAGGGAAGATGTCTCTCCCTAGACATTTGGCAACGTCTTGAGTCATTTTTGGTTGTGACAACTGGTGGTGGTAGAGGGCAAGGACGCGGTTAACATCCTATAATGCACCGGGCAGCCCCTATCACTGAGATTACCCAGCCCAAAATATCCACAGTAGCCAGGCTACTCCTCACTAGCCCAGGCTGGAAAAACCACAAGTCCTTGATTTCCACACATCTTCTTAGTACAAGTGAGCTTCTTTGACATATTATTAAGCCAGTTCCTACATTCACATCTAGACACAAGGTGCTGGAGAGGGGGTCGGAAGTCCTATGACTGAGTCAGTGACTCTCTCCCCTTGGAGGGCTCAGCTTGTAACCTGAATTCTCATTGATGTGACACGAAAGGTATTCTGGCTGCAGGCCAGTCTCTCAGGATGACAAACTTGGGGATGGTATGGATAATGACAAGGGCTCCTATTTCATTATGTAGTGATTTTTAAAATAATACTAAACAATATCATCTGCTTGTAGTCAATCATTGATTCAGACAAGCATTTAGTGTGTGCCCACAAGGACTGGACATGGTGTTCAATGCTAGATGGTCACTCTTGGAGACTCCTCACTTAGGCCACAGACCCTATAGGAGGGCTTCTTCATCAGGTGGGATGGAGGGGTGAATGCTTGTTAAACTGCAGATGCTTGGGCCTCCTCCGAGAGATTCTGATTTTGCAGGTCAGGATGGTACCCAGGAATTTCCATTTTGAGCAAGCACTTGAGCTGACTGATACAGGCTCTCCACTGGACAATGACTTAAGAAATATTGGTAGAAATCATGAAATCTACTCAATCCAATCCCAGGTCTGAGAATATGCAGAACTGAACTCTAATGTGGTGACTTCCTGTATCTCTAAAAAAAAATCACTTAAGCATTTAATCATTAATTATCTCACATTTCCCATTTTTTAAACAGAAGGAGAGTGAGACCTATCAAACACAAATGGTGAGAGGGTAGAAGGACCCCTTGTAAACAGAAGTGGGACATCTTAAAAGAAACAGAACCATAGAAAACTTACTTTAAAAACAAATTTTTATGACATATAATAGAATGAGCAGAGCCAAATGCATTAGTGCCAAGAGTAGTGAGGAGAAGAATCTCTTGCTTATGTGAGAGGTGTGCACACTACCTCCTCCGGGAACTGACCTCAGCCTGCTATGGTTCCTAGCTGGACTGGATTGCTAATCCTCCTTGGTTACCAAGATAAATGGCATCTCTGATTACTCTCAATTTTCTTTCAAGCCCTTTCTTAGATCTAAATATTAATACCGCATTCTGTGACTTTACAATGGACCACTTATTTTAGTAACACATTAACCACCGTTAGAAACCCAAGTTTAAACCTTGATCCAAGCAAAACTTTTCAAGCCATACCTTCACACGTATCTATATCTAATATCAAGGAAGTTATCGCACCATGTGGGTAGAAGTATAAAGCACAGGGCATCACTTTTGGCCTAATTGTTCTATCTTAAATTACTGTGATTAATTAATAGTGGAAGAAATCCATATAAAGAAACTCATGATAACAATTACATAACAGATTAAATCTATGTGTCACCATCATCATTAATGATAAGAGGTATGGATTAAAAGTCAGAATATCTCAGAAAACATGCCAGCATCCCTTAAAATAATTAATTTAAAATGCATTGTCTTTTTCTCAACTCCTCTATCTACAAATTCCCTGCCATCCTGTCCCTTTAGTTAAAATTGATTTTATTATACCTTCAAATGTTTCTATGTTCCTGTCTAGTCCCCATTGTTTACTTTCTGCTACAAGTAACCCCAACTTAGCCTGAGCCTACAGAAGGGGTATGGAGACCCCATGGCTCACAAAACAGGACGCCTTGAATTTACTCACAGACCAAGCACTTCAAAGGACTCTACTCTCCGTGCTCCTATCAAAACCCACTCAAAATACGGATGAATGTCCCTGCAGGAGAGAAATGATCCAGCCATAACCATGGAGAACAACTCACAGTTTCGTGTGTGATCTGTAGCCTTACCCCATCCAACGTACCCCAGGCCCACACACTAGGAAGTTCCATTCCACCGCCACTTCCAAACAAAAGAGAACTCCTCTTGGTGTTTGGGAGTTTTGGGCCAACTTAGCAACTTGAATGCAAAATTTCCCCCAGATTCACCAAGATCCATTTTTAGGTCAGCTCCCTGAGACCAACATGCAAATGGGGGGTGCTCAAGCAAAAGAACCACAAAGGCAACACAAAGACATTGAGCGTACCTATTTTCCCAGCCTCTCCTTTCAGGTTGAAATCCCAGTTTCTTGGCAACTTGAGAGACATTTTGCTTCTGTTTCGGGTGAGTAGCTGCCGAAGCTGTGAGTCTGTTGCAATCCGCGCCCTTCTTGCTTTTTCGATCTTTCCCTCTGGCTGGTGTGTGTGTGTGTTCCCCTTTATGATTGCTTCACAGGCACTCTTGGGTTTGAGGTTGATTTCCCGGCGTGTGTCCTCCTTGCTCTCAGACGAAAGGTCCATTCATCTGTGACTTGGGGATGGCACCCAAACTCCCACCAAACCCCACCCGCAGCCCCCTGAGGGCTGGAACCTCGTGAAGCGTGCACCCTGCTCTGTCTTGCTTTCAGTTTTACCAGAAATATCCCAGTTGACGCGCCGCTCTGCGTCATGGGAAGCAAAGCTCCTGTTCTAAAGAATCTCAGGCCTCACTGAAGAGAGGTCGTGATAAACAACGGCAGCCTCTTGGCTTTTTTTTTTAACTGTCTGCTTCCTTGCATTTGAGGAAGTGGTGGCTGTTCAGTAATGATGATGCATTATGAGCACGCTTTCTTAAGAAAATGTTGTTTAGAAATGCTTGTATGAGTAGCTTTTGTGATAGAAGGCTATACGTTTGGTTAGAAGAAAAAAGGAAAGAAAATGCCAAGGCTCTAGGCATACACCGCTCAGCCCTCCTCCTCACCAAATGGATCAGGCATCCAAAAATGGTCACTCAGATAACCAGCTTCTTTTCTTTAGAATTGTCTTTAAAATCACCTTTCCTCAAAATTTTCTCACTGCAAGGACCCCATTGTAAGTTCTCCACCTGCTCAGGTTAAAGGTTCCAAGTGACCTCAGCCTGATGTAAGGAGGGTTCAGATGTATTTAGCTAATAACTGTGCTTTAGATGGGGAGACTTGGCATTGGGTACAGAGTGTGGGTTTGGGAATCACACCGACATGGGTTCAAAAGTCAGTTCTCCCTCTTCCTAGCTCTGCAGCTTTTAACAAGCAGCTGGGCCTCAGTGTCCTCAGCAGTAAAATGGGGTTGCTAATAACCATGACTGCACAGAGTTGTGAAGGCATTTAGTACAGAGCTTGACACACAGTGGTTGCACCACAAATGTTGATTTAACCCTCATTCCATTTAGTTCATTTCCGTGTCTGGCTTTCATGTGTTTAACTGGGTCACGCTAACCTGATGTTTGAGAGCCAGACTGCCTGTGTTCAAATCTTGGCTCTCCCACTTTCTTACTGTGTGGTTTGGGACATGATTCTCAGCCACTCTGTGCTCAAACATCCTCATTTATAAATGAGGCAAATAATAGCGCCTACTTTATAGGTCCGTGGTGAGGTGTTATTAGTAGTAAAACCTGGCCAGCACGCAAGCTAAAATACAAATCCTTAGTCCATTCATTCTTGGACTTTCCTGGCTGGCTCTGTCATGCTTTCTTTTGCCCTCCCACGTGCTCACCCTCTGTTGATGACCTGGCTTCCTGTTTCATTGAGAAAGTTGGTGCAACTGGAAGAGAATGTCTGCAGGCTCCCACCACTAATCTGCCCACCTCCCTGCTGCAAGCCCGCGCACTCCACCTTCTTCCTGTTATAAAAGCTGAAGTGGTTGTCGTCACTCCTCCATCTCTACCGCATCAATTGTTTCTGTTCCAAACTTAATACTTTTTATCCCATTTTTATCCCTCTTGATGCTACTTCCCCCTTCAGCAACGGTTCCTTTCCTCTCTTTCAGTTCTGACCAAAGCTTTGGCTAAGAATTTTCTGCACTTGCAAATGTCTCTCTACTATGATTCTTTCCTGAATCCCCTTGGGTGATGTTTTTGCCCCCATGACTCAAGAGAATAGATTCTTATCAAAGACACTGATGACATCACCGTAATTAGACCCATGGGTCAACTCTCCATTGTCTGCTCTCTGACCTATCAGCAGGTTTGGACACATTTGATGCCTGTCTCCAAGTCTGAGTCCTCTTTCCCTTTGGCCCCCAGGACTCCTCCCTGGCCTGGCTGTCTGCCTGCCTTGCTGGCTGCCCCACCTCTGTTTCTGTGCTGCTTCCTCTCATCTCCCTGACCTCTAAATATTGGAGGAAACCAAGACTCATACAGTGGACTTCTTTCCCATCCATACCCACACCTTGGTGAGCTCATCTGTCTTAAAGCTTTTTTTTCTCCCTTTTTATTGTGAAATTTATTGGGGTGACATTGGTAAGTAAAAATTACACAGGTTTCAGGTGTACAACTCTACAGTGCATCACCTACGTGTTATGTGTTCATCACCCAGATTCAGTTGTCTTTCTGTCACCATGTATTTGAGACCCTGTCCCTTCTCTCCCCTCCCCCTCCCCATACCCTCAGATAACTACTAACCCCCAAACTATTGATCGTGTCCATGAGTTTTTGTTTCTTGGTTGCTTTTAGCTTTGTGTTCCATATCTGAGTGAAGTCGTGTGGCTCTTGGTTTTTTCTGTCTGGCTTATTTCACTTCGCATAATGGTCTCAAGGTCCATCCATGTTGTCATAAATGGCCTTATTTCATCTTTTCTTACAGCTGAGCAATATTCCGTTGTGTATATGTACCACAGCTTCTTTACCCAGTCATCTATCAAAGGACACTTTGGCTGTTTCCATGACCTGGCCACTGTGAACAGTGCTGCAATAAGCATTGGGGTGCATGTATCTTGGTGGACTAAGGTTTTCAATCCCATTTCTGGGCATCTACCCAAAAAATTTGTCTCAAAGCTTTAAATCCATGTATCTGCTGATAACTCCAATGTAGATTTCCAGCCCAGACCACTCCCTGGGCCCCAAATCATACACATCTGCGTTTAGATATGTAATGCTGTATCAAACTAAACATGTCCAAAACTTATATTGAGGGGGCCAGGCTGAAGGAGCAGTGGTGACCTGAAGCATATTCTTCTCATTGGAAATGCAAAGAGCATTTAGAGGGAAGAACCACACAAGTATATTTAAAGCCTCTGTTCACATCATGTCTGTTTGTATTCCAGTGGCCAACACATATCACATGGCCAAGTCCAAAGTCAGTGAGGCAGGAAGTACACACAGCCCTGAGAGGGAGGGAGAAGGGAGAAGGGAGTGAATATTTGCTGATCAAGACTCCAATCCATCACACCAACCCAGTTTACCCAGCTGCCTGCCACCCTCCCAGGAACGCTGCATTGCTCTGCACTCGACTTAGCCAGTTGGAGACTTTGAAGCCCCAACGCTGCATTACTGCCTGCCAGACCCAAACGCCACTGCTCCTTTTTCTAGCCTGACTTGGGTTGGGGCAGCAGATAGACACCCTGAGCCCAAGCTCAGGAGCAGCTTCACAGAGAATGTGACACCATCCAAAATGTCAGCCCTGGGACGTTTAACTCAGGAACTCTGAAAATATTTTGAAGGTAGCATTTAGGAACATACAGAGAACTTCCTTTACCCTATAGGGTAGGTTCCTGTAAGGTTTGGAAAAACTCATGACTGATGGGGAAGTTGGTGGTGAGTACTTGAAAAGGCAATCCAGTGAAAATCACCCCTGGAAAGGCCCAACACAGCGGCCTTTCGCTGAGGAGCCCACTCTGGCTCAGTCAGCTACCGGGGTGAGGATCTGCTGCAGTGCCGCTGCCCTTCTCCTGACCTTCAGAAAATAAAGAACTACATGTCTTGTCTGGTCCCAAAGTTTGGGTGAGGAGCTGACATAGCAATAGCAAAAATGTACTCATCTATCTGGTTTCTGAATGCTAATCATTTATTGAGGAAGAACTTCATTTTTGCTGGACATGGAAGGAATGCTCATGAACAAACAGACTTGGTCCTGCTCCCATTCAACCGACAGTCTGCTGAGAGAGAACAATTAAGTACAGCACGAGAAGGGTTCTGTCGGGGCACGTGCAGGGAGCTGTGGAACTTTGTGTCAGAGAGGCCTAATTGGGACTTGGGGAGTGAGGAAGGGATTCCTGGAGAAGGTATCTTTTAAATTAAGGCTTGATGAATGAGTTCTGGGGGCAAGGGGGTTGGAAAGGAGCTTCCAGACAAAGTAATAGGCACAGAGGCAGGAAAGGACTCATCGGCTTGCTCCTGAAAAGAAGGAAAGGGGAGGGATGGAGGAGAGTTGAAGCTGGAGAGACAGCAGAGCTGATTTGGGGCTGGATTCCTGGTAAGCCTTGGTAAAGAGTTCTGACTTCACCCTGGATGATAGAGATGCCACTGAGGAGTCAAGGTGAGCAGGCTGTGGCAGATATCCAGGTGAGAGAGGAAGAAAGTCAATAGCAGCCTACAGGTAAAGAAGGGAAAAACCATGCAAGAGCCCCTCAGGTGTCAGGACTGACAGTCCCGGGGAATTTCTGTGGGAGGGAGAAGAGAGGCCCACAGTCTGGCTCCAACCCCTGGAGGGATGAGCAACAAGACCGAGAGCTGCGAAGGAGAGGCAGGGAGGTGAGTTGAAGGGCTCAGGGAGAACTTGAGCTCAGTATGCGGAATGCTGTGCAGAGACTTAAGGGGCCCTTGAGCATGGATGCCCTGCGTGGATATGAGCCTAGAGCTCAGGAGGCAGCTTTGTGCATTCGCTCACTCACTCAGTCCATAAACATTTATCCAGGACTGTGCTGGATGCTGAGTAAACAAGGGTCAGTAAGAGCCTAACTCTCCAATGACTCGTGAGTTCTACTTGGGTGGTCAAGGACAGCTTCCCAGGAAAGGTGACCCGGGACTGGGCAGTCAAGCAGGAGACGACTGGGGGAGCAGGCAGGGCCGATGAAACAGCTGATAGCTGCTCCCACACAAATCCATTTAAGAACAGTGAGTGGCTACAGGGTGTGGCTGGAGGAGGAGACAGCGAGGTGGTTGTAGCCATTGAGCCAGGGCCTCAGGCACTGGCTGAGGGCGAGGCCTCCACCCTGAGGTGACTGTCCCTGGAGGATTTTAAAAACATTCCTTTTTTTGTGAATTTCATCATTATAGAAGTTTATGCGAGTTTGAAAAGAGCATAAAGAAAATAAAAATCACTCTTACCATGTAAGGTATAATGAAAAATTTTCCCATTCTCAATCTCCATCTCTCTTACTCTTTACTTATGTGTATATGTGTATTTTTAATTTTACTAAGAAATCAGGGGCAAGTGTAATTGTGTATATTTAAAGTGTACATGATGATTCAATATACATACACATGGTAGAATGATTACCAAAACCAAAATAATTAGCACACTCATCACCTCCCACAATTAATATAGTTACTTTTTTCTTGTGTGTGTGGTGAGAATGCTCAAGTTGTACTCTCAGCAACTTTTACATGTACAATACCGAATTATTAACTATAGTCACCACGCTGTACATTAGATCCTGTATACATACATATTTTAAAATTTTTAAAAAAGTGTGTTTATGCTGTTGTAAGCTATTATAGTGTGTTGACAAAAAACCAATCTGTCATTAAACATTTTTCTAAAGCATCATTATTAATGGCCTCATAGGCTTTAACTACCTGGGGAGAGCCAAATTTATTCAACAAATCCCCGTATCATTGAGTATTTGAGATGAGCATACATTTTCACAATATTCTTGTACGTATTTAGGTCAATTTATTGTCCCTCTCCCTACCTCCAGGTGGAATTCTTCGAGGTGGAAATGTGGGAAAGTAAATTAAGAAAATGTTAAGACTTGATATGTATTTCCAAACTGCCCTCTGGAAGATTCTTTCAGTTTCTGTCCCCATCAGTGATATCTGAGAGAACTGGTTCCCTCAAGGCCTCGCTAACAGTTGGCCTTGTTTTTGTTTTTGCTTTTTTCTTTTAAATCAGTGCCAATTGTTCAGGCAAACAATTCTTTGTAAACAAGTGACACTAAAGGTATTTTTTAATGTACTCACTGGTCCTTAGTAAGGGTCAGATATGTCTAGGTATCTCTGTGTCTGAGTGACTTCATAAGGAATCTCTAAAGGCAGTTTTCTCCTGTCTTTATTTGCAATTGTCACCCCACTTGTCATATATAGGATCTCTTCAGAAGCTCCAATTATGTGCATGCCAGTCTCCACTTTGTGGCCTCCTTGTCTTTCACTTCATCACCTCTGTTACTGTCATCTGCATTTTGAAACAATTTCTCATGTTTGTTTTTTATTTCACTGGTTTTTTTTATAGTTTTATTGAGATATAATTTATGTACCACACAATTCACCCATTCAAAGTGCAAAACTCAATGGGGTTCAATTCAGAGAATTGTACAACCATCACCACAACCAATTTTAGAACATTTTTCTTGTCCCTAAAAGAAATTCCAAATTCCTGGATGTCCCAGCATTATGTGTCCTGGACTGTGACATTCAGAGACACCAAAAGAAAGATCTTCATATGGATTTTAATAGCCCATGTGCTTAAGAAAGCAGAATATAGAAGGCACAAGTTCAAGGTTTCATTCCATCTCCTTTGCTTGTATAGAAACACATAAACAAACGACAACAGAAAGCCTGGCAGAGGAAGGGACTTCTGTTTTCCCAACACTGAGTTCAGGTAGAGGAGTCTTGGCTCTGAGTCTCCTTCCCCCGGGGCCTGAGCAGTGAGGTGGGCAGGTTCCTCCTCATCACTGACCTCGCCTCTGCCACCGTCTCTGACGTTGCTTCTGCTGGCTGGTCACAGTTTGATAGTCTGTTAACCTTTAGGCTTCCAACCATGTCATAGCCAAAAAATATGTATTAATATATCCCGAGTCCTAAAGGTCAAGGCTGGTTTTGTTACTGCCAGGGCTCCTGGAGGAAGGCTATTGTCTATTTACATGAAAACCTGATTACCAAGGTATTATAAACAGAACCAAGAATTTGAAAGGGAGCATACAGAGCAAGTCAAGGGGAAATGTCCCCCACATAACACCTCCTGCAGCCCACTGGTATGGGTTCCATTGTATGAGGCAGAACCATGTGAAGTTGCTGGTACTTGACTGCTTTTGACCTGCAAAACAGTAATATCCTTTGGTCCCATGTAAGATGGCTCCTCTGCTTCCTGACACTCACGTACTCAACAAACCATTAGGCACCAGACACTGTTCTAGGTACTGGGAATACAGCCACAAGCAAGATACAAAAATTCCTGCTCTTCTGAGACTTAATCTAGTGAGAAGGGACAGATATGAGCACAATAAATAAGTAAAACAGGATGCTACATTAGACGGTGGTGAGCGCTGTGGAGGGAAGTAAAAGTGCTGTGGGAAGGGGCAAGGGCTGCTGGGTTTCGGGAGAGGTGGCTGCAGTTTTAATAGTCAGACAGTGAGACACTTGAGGAAAGACCTAGAGAGAGGGAGGAAGGAGTCAGGTGATTATCTGCAGAAGGGTCTTCCCCACAAAAGGAGAGGGAGCGCGAGAGCCCCACCGGAGATGGCAACAAGCCGAGTGGGATCAAGGGCATCAGAAAGCCGCGTGTCTGCAGCAAAGGGAAGAAGACGGAGCCAGGCACAGATGATGAGGTGACAGGGGACACATGGTACAGGCCTTTCCAAGGCCTGTCCAGGACTTTGGCCTTTCCTTGGAGTGAGGTTTTGAGGGAAGGACTGATTTGACTTCATTTGTACTTCTGAAAGATCACTACGACATCCACCTGAAGGGCCAGAGAAGATGAGATGGGATGTCCCAGCTCAAGCAGCCAGGGAGGAAGCCAAAAAGGGACCGATAGTCTGAAAGGTGGGGCGGGCAACAGCAGGAGCAGAGACTTCAGAGGCTGATTGCAACAGTGCAGGTGACAGAAGGCGCGGGGTCTGGACTGCCCACACAGTGCATGTCGGGGGGCAGGGGACAGCTGGAACCCAGGAAGGCCCGGAGCCTAGTATGGAGCCACACCCTTCCAGAGGAAGGGGCACCTTTCTCTGCACAAAGGCTCTGTCCACCCAATAATTGTAGAGGTGACACTTTTCTAAATTTTACAAAAGCAACGCCAGCACAGGCTCTGGTAGTGGCCAGTGAGTTGGGGAGAAGTACTGAGATGCTCAATACATCCTGGATCTGGCCTGACAGCTCTGTTAGTGGATTAGATGAGGGGTGTGAGAGAAAGAGAGGAATCGAGGGAAAGCACATGGATCACGGCCTGGGAAAGTGGAATAATGGATTCCTTCTTGCTGAGATGGGAAAGATGGGGATGGAGGGGGATGGAGGGGGTTGGAAGAGGTGTGATGGTCAGCACATATTAAGCTGGATGCCCAGCAAATATCCAAGCGGGGATGGTCCAGGGAACAGTTAGATATGAGTCTGGTGTTCAGGGCTGAGGCCTATTGGGTGGATATTTTAGATAAAGTAAAAACACTTTTTTTTTTCTTTTTTTTTTTGTACGTGGGTAGCTCCCTGGCCGGGAATCGAACCCAGGCCGCAGCGCTGACAGCACCAAAGCCTTAAGCCACTACACCACCAGGGAACTCCTCACATTTTATTTTTATTTTACACCTTTTTGGTTTCCCAAAGTGGCACAGGAAGAACACTAATCAATCAGCCAGTGCCATCGGTAATAACCAGAAAAGTCCCCAGGTGCCTGAGGCCTCTACTTTCTCAGCATCCTGCAGAGATTATGCACTGTGGGGCTTGCCTCAGCTGGGGTGCTGCCCACAGGTGTTCTTTCTATGGGGCTAGAATGAGAGAGGTTTTGCCCAGGAGAAATGAAATTTATAGGCTCAGATGCCAAGCAGTCTAAATGACAGGAGAGTTGGAAGTTTCAGTCCAGAAGGATCTCAGCCTTTCCTGCGGGAAGAGGAGAAGCCTGGTCATCCAGAGAACTCCTCATGTCTCTTGTAACAGTCTGCTCAGCTCAAGTTCTGCTGTTTTGACCCCAGTGGCTCATCAATCACAGCACAGCGCTGTTGTATCCGAACTAAGAAGAGGGACATTATTACTTACCCCACCCCTCCCACTTCCCAGTGTCAGACGTGTCCAAGCCCAACCAACGGGGCTCTTTCTCTCTTTCCAAAGTGAGCCAGATTATTCATCTCTTTGGAGCAATAAGCTCTGTGGGAATTGAGGAGTCTCCATCTTGCCACTATAGGGAACCTCCAGGGGCCAGAAAGTGTGTTAGTAAAATCCCCTAAGACACATCTGTATGTCCTATTTGTGTCCATACCAGACTGGCGATAGGCAGTACAGGGCCTGTCTCCCCCCTTCCCCACCCCTCATGCCCTTTTAAAACTAATTTTTTAAAGTGTCCTGTAGCTGTAGGCACTAACCCTCAGGACAGGAAGTCAGAGAAGGTTGCAGGACAACCCAGCCAGCAGGCCAGGTAAGCAAGAGGGTGGCAGGATAACTTCTATCTCCCATCCCTCATGCCTCCACTCTCAAGGGTCCAGGAGTTGTCCCATGGCAGAGGAGCCTGGGCCTCGTGATTGCCCCCTTAAAAGGTCCCTTCAAGTCACCATTTCCTGAGCATTCAGTTCACACCAGACCCCGAAGATGGATTGAAATGGCCAAGATGCCAAGATTCAGTGCCCTTTTCTTTCCCCTCCAAAGCCCTCAGAGCCCAGTGGAGAGTGGGACCTTGCTCACTGGTCCCTAGAGGGAGCCCTAGAGCAAGAAGGGAGCCCTGGTTGCCCTCCACCCAACCCTTGACCACGTTGTGATGGTCACCCTCCTTCTCATCACTGCTCCAGGTGTTTATCGGCCCCTTCTTAGTCTGCTCCAACTATTACAAACTTCCACAAAGAGATTCCCAGTAAATGTAACCCTATAATTTTCTGAAGGCCCCTCCAGGTCTCGAGGAGCCCACTGGTTTGCTTTTCTAGTTCTTCCCACAGTCAGTCCACAGGCCTGGGCAGGCTGGCTGGAGCCCAGCATGGGCAAACCCACCAGAACATCCTTCCCTCACCGTGGCTCCACTGAGCCTCTTTTGCCATTAACCAGTAGCCACAGTGCGGGCACTTAGGTGTCTGTCCTCAGGTTCTCTCTTAAGCCCAGATTTGTTCCCGTGGCATCAAACACGAGCCCAGGGCTGCACGTGAGCCAACCACGCCTGGTGCTGGGGTTCACAGCGTGCGTGTGGCCCTGAGCTCTCCCAGGACTCCGCTGAGCCTGGCGTTCCTTTTCCAGCTTTCGGTAGTTTTCCCAGGTTTAAGAACTGGAAACTCCTCCATTGCTCACCTAACAAAAACGCTGTTAGCCACCTTGCTTTAGGTCAGGGGTTCTCACAGCAGGTTTGGCCTAACCACTTCTTCCTTCCCGGGCTTCCTCTGGTCTTTGTCTCCTACCTCTGTCCTGGGTGAGCCTAGGAGCGGTACCCATCTGGTCTGGGATCTTACAGTATGTGCTGCCGACAGGGCCAGCGGAGCCCACGTGGTGCCTGCAGTCTTGGCAGAGGGTGTTCAGCTTTGCATCCGGGGTCTCTGAGAAGTAGCATACCCCACACAGGTATGTGAGCTTATTCATTGTGAGGCCAGTGCAAGACTGAGGCAGGTGTGTCTGCCCCTCTGGATAGGCCAGTCTAGACACCTCATTCTGCGACAAAAGGTCCTGCTTGTCATTGGCCTTACTTGCCTGCATAAAGGCTCCATCTAGAGATTTTTGCAGCCTGGGCCTTGGGGAGCCTAGTTCTCTGCTCCATCCCAGGAGAGTGTCTCTGGCCCCATTCCTACCCTAGTCCTTCATGATCGTGTGGAGGAGCCAAAGAATTGAAGGCAGCAGCCTCATGGCCCAGTTCCTCCATACCAGTTATCAACATGCACGGTTTCTAAGGGCCGACACCATGGCCACCAGACGACCAGCCCTCCTTAGGGCCAGTGATCTGCCCTCTCAGTGGTTTTGCTGGCCCCCAATCATTGTGATCACCCTGGTTACAGCTCTCCCCTGCTGTCACCCTTGCAGTAGGGGAAATGGCTTCTACCATGGAGGACCCCGTCGACTCCCTCTGCATGCTCAGTTGGGCAACATTCATTCCACATTGGCACACTCTGCCAGAGAAAATACAGATGCTGTCACTTAAGCAGGCTGGGGCCACAGGTGGAAGGGTCAGCAGGTACTCGAGGTCCCCCTCCTTTTGACACGTCCCTGCTTCCAATATGCTCAACAGGAGGGACCACTTCTGAGAAAAGCATTTGGCATGAAAGACCCCAAGGGAGCCTTTGGATGCAGCAGCCATTGTAGTAAACCCACAGCAGACCACAGCGGCCGGCAGGGTGCCTGCTCAGGCCCAGCACAGGACAGAACAGCCCCCAGGGACTGGGCAGGCCAACAAGGAATTCTGGAAGTAGAGATGCACTGAGTGACGACAGCTAAGTGAGCAGGACTCAACCCTCCGAGGGGCCAGCCTGGCCCACAGACTAATTTAATAGGGTCCCTGCTTCACTCTCTTCAACAGTTCTCAGGGCGTGAAATCTGTCCGTCCGGTGTGAATGGCTACAGATCGTTAGATTATAAATTACCTTCTTTGTCATGTGCTGGGAAGCTCTGACCACAGGAACTCCATTTATAACCACTGCCTCCCAGTGGGCCCAGCATCATGGAATTCTCTAGCTATTCTACACTCCTTACCAGCCATACCCAATGCTTCTAAATGAGCCAGCTCTAGAGCAAAACAGAGCCTTTGTCACACTTGCCCCATAAAAAGAGAAAGTAAAGAGGTGGTGGTGCCCTCCGCCGGAGTACAGGCCCATGTACAGCCTGCCGAGCCCTGGGCCAAGCTCACCTTTCCTGAGTTTGGAGAGTGGAGAAGTAGGGCACCTGCTGACCACCTGCGCAGGGGTGTCTGCAGCAAGTGGCACTTGTTTATGTTTGCCCCAACTCCTTTGCACGGTGCTTTGCACGGCTGTCCTTGAGCACTCACTTGCCCACAAGTGAGCTGGAGTGAGAAGCCCTACAGGGAGCAGAGACTTGGAGCCAGACTCCCTGGGTTTGAATCCCACTGCCTCAGCTGAACGCCATGCCCAGCTGTGGGCTTGTTGATTAACCTCCCTCAGCTTTACTTCTCTCTAATGCAAAATGAAGGTAATTATTAGCTCTATCTCACAGAGCTGATAAGATCAAATGAGATAATACATCAGAAACATTCAATTCGGTGTCTGGCATATAGCAAGTTCTTGACAAATGTTAGAGAAGAGACTAATTTTCATTGGTGAAGTTATGTGTCCTGAGAACCCTCAAAGCCCCATTTCACATGAGTTCATAAGAAAGTAAGCTGATAGCTAATGAGTCAACATGTGCTATATTGGCTCCAATTTGCCCATCAGGCTGCAAAGCCAGCCTGGGACAGGTAGGGAGGGGCACGGGAAGGAGGAGGAAGGGCGCTGGCTGTCCACAAAGCACTGCAGTGCTGAGATGCTGGGGATGGTGACTAATTCTGGACCACAAACCAGTGGTGTGGTTTTAGGAGCCCATTCTCATCTGCCCAGCAGCCCAATACATGTGCACATAATGGCACACCCAATTTTATCGGCTTGGACAGACTGGGGACAAGGAAGTGGTATTGTGGGGAGGGGTGAAACACTGAGATGGGAGAGGGATCCAGTTGCAGAAAGGCCAACTTGTAATCTTCTGTCTACCTGGGATGTGCTGAGAGGAACTCTAATCCAATAGTCCAAGGACAGCATTTTGAAGCCAAACCTGCGCAGCTCCACCAGCCAGTTTCTACTCTCCTGAGATCACAAGGTGCTCAGCAGGGCATTGCCAGAACAGGAAGTGCCAAAGGCAGCTGATTTTGCCGGTGATATGAAACCCACAGTTCACACTGAGTAATTACACACAGAACAGACAAACCCTGCTGGGGGAAGGGAAAAGTTAGTGCATGCATGCAACTGCACTTCAAACTAATTTCCACACATTGGTAAAAAGAACACTTGACCTCATGACCACTGCAATCCATTTTCCTCTCATGATTTTCCCAACAACCCTATACGTAAATAAGACAGATATTATTTATCCCATTTTACAGATAAGAAAACTGAGGCCAGGACTGGAAAGGTCAGGGCAGAAATCTATATTTTGTCCATGAGTTGTTGTAAACTTTAATGATCAGAAAATATACAATAGAATCCTTAAAATAAGAGTATAAAATTCAAAATAAAGCAAGGAATTAATTTCTGATTGTGAAAAGGGTGAAATGAGTTTTGGCCAGTTTTGTAAATGGAATTTGTTTTATTTGTCATTCAAAAATAAAAAAGCTTTGTTTATGAAATTTTAAGTAGCTAGGGCAATTAAAACTTGTACATATTTTCATCTGAAACCTAATTATTTACAATGTCAATGCAGACTTAGTAGTAGTTAAAGCTGTTCCCAAGAAGTTTCATGTGTGGTTCCAGACACACGGAGTGGAAAAAAGAATGAGGATGATAATACGGCTTTGGAGCCTGGGGGTGCCTGGAGTGTCTCTGCATTCAGTCCCATCTGTGAGCACACGCTGATCTCTATAAAAACTTGTTTTAGTTTTGAAAGATAATATTAGCCAAGCAGAGGAGTCTATTAAGGCCATCTTCATATATTCCAAAACATCTGGGAGTCGGGGGGAAGTGTATCAGGAAATAGCCTGCAAGTTTTAAAACCACACAGATTTGCCCACCTTGCTTCTGGGAGGTGCATAAATGCTGGAAACAGACCGTGGCCTAAGCACAAAGAACTTGCCCTTCGGGATGATTCCAGTAGTAAAGTGATTATATCCACCTAATGGAAGGGGATATGATCTCTTCCCATAGCAAAGCTTCCATAGAAAGTATAGAAACTGTTTTTATAAAAACTTGTTTGAAATGCTTTTACGTCTGCAATCTGTCATATCCCACGTTCATTCCTCTGCCCCACCGAAAGTTTGAGCCACAGTGTATCATGGCAGATTGTCAGAGTGACATCTCTGAAGCTGCACCCTGCCAAGGGACAGCATTTCTGTCTGACTTCCGTGATTTTAAAGATGGCAACTTTCCCTGTCTGGGTGTGTGATTTTTAGAAATGAGCTCTGATCAGTCAGCTGATAATGCACAGGAAGTTGCTAGGTCTTTGGTCTAGCAAAACCATTACTTTGGTCTTTGCATAACCTTTAAAATTTCCTTCTCAAAATAAGTGTGGGCTTTAGATAAGTGGACATAATAGGTAACTGGACAACTCTGGGCTGTCTGACATCATTTGTGCTGAGACTGGCAATAAATTAGGTGGTTATGTTGGTGACGTAGGCCAGGTGCCAAGAGGTACTCAGTAAGCTTGGATTCATAAAGCTCAGGGTGCCAATCCCTGTGACTTCTGAACCCCAAGCTTCTCATCCATAAGAACAGGATATCCATGGTGGGCTTTTCTTCTGTGGATTAGGTTTCATGTATTTAAAGTGCCTGGGACATAGCAGGCATTATTAAATAGTATTAATATTAATGGTAATAATACTAAATTTCTTTAAAACAACATCCGACAAGGTCGTGGAAGGCTAAATAATGTCTCTGCAAAGATGTCCACATTTTAACCCGAGAATGTGTTACTTTACACGCAAAAGGGACTTTGCAGATGTGATTAAGTCAAGGATCTTGAGACAGGGTCACTCTCCTAGATGACCCAGGTGAACCATATGTAATCACAAGGAGGAGATTTCTATAAAAACTTGTTTTAGTTTTGAAAGATAATAAAGGTATTTGAAAGATAATAAAGCTGTGGGTCTGGAAGCACAGGTCAGAGCAATGTGAGCAATGGGCCATGAGCCCAGCAGCGCAGAATGACCTTGAGAAGCTGGAAGAGATAAGGACACAGATCTCCCTGGGAGACTGCAGAAAGTGGCCCTGCTGATACCTTGACTTTAGCCCAGGGAGACCAATTTGGAGTTTTGATGTCCATAATTATCAGAGGTTAAATGTGTGTTGTTTTAAGGCTCTGAGTTTGCTGTAATTTATTACAGCAGCAAGTAGAAATGCATATGAAACTCATTTTCTTGGGTGGCCCATAAGCAGGCTCTGGAGGCAATTTCCAACAGTATGATCTTTTGCATTTTTTCAGACCAAGATTACCACATAGTTATGACATACCTATTTGGTACCAAGTTCAAAAGTAGATGAGCCCACCCACCAAGGGAGAGTGTGTGGAGCAGGGAGAACAGAGAGCAGTGATGCTCACTTTCTGGGGATTTTAAATTATCTGGGTTCTTATTAAAGTGAAGACCTTGATTCAGGAGGTCTGGGGTGAGGCCCAAGACCCTGCATTTCTAACACATTTCAGATGATGTGATGCTGCTGGTCCCCAGAACACATTTTGAGAAAGTCAGGCTCTAGCGGACCACTTGAAAGGGAGGGTACTTAATTGGCATACAAGAAGCCCCTCTAATGCACCTGCTCTTAACTAACTCCCCTTCTCCATGCAGTCCTTCATAAAACTCCTTGATGGGTGTCCAGGGTCTACTGAGTGCTTGTAACTGGCAGGACGTCATTCACTTCTCTCACCAAGTGAATTGGACATATTAACTCAGTTGGATCTATTCCCAAGGAGATGCATCCAACAAAATACAAGCTGTACTTACTATTCTGATTATATGGTGAAGTCAATTATTTAAATCAATGAAATATGATTGAAAAAAAAAACCCATAGAGCTCTTTTATGAAAATTAAGTCAATGGCTTAGGAAAGAGAATAAATGTATATTACTATAAAATATGTTAAATCATATGTGGGTAAGAGAACTGGGTGTCATAAAAATCTCTACACTTACAATGCTTTAAAATGTGCCTTTAAGTTTTCACTCCTACTTTAAAAAGATGTTTCCTGTAGTGCATCACAGATAAAAATTAGGAAAATAATTAAGGTATTCATCTACTTTTAAAGTGAAAATGTTGAAGATCAAGTGGCTGTGGCCACTCCCAATGGTGGCGGTGGTGTCCTTGCTTACACTTCAGACCTTTGGTTTTGCTTATACAGCACTGACATTGTTACATACCTCAAGCCTGTCAAGCCTCAGCCCCACAAGCCTGTCAGAGGCTGTGATTATTCTCCACCTTTTGCAGAGGAAGAATCTGAAGCTCACAAAGAAAGGAGTGAGTTGACTCAGTTCTAGAGCCAGCAAAAACCTCAACATCCTGACCCAAGGTCAGATCGTTGTGCCTCTGCTATGCTTTGCCTTTTAAAAGGAAGTCCCTGATTAGCTACAGCACAGGACCAATAGTTAGGCTGACCAGACGTACCATTTTAAATGCAACAGAAAACCATGTTACTTTCCAGTTTCAAATGGTACGTATGGTCAACCTAGTCTCACCGGGCTCATCTCACCTTGAATTTAGTTGTCAGTAGGCTGACCATAGGCAGCATTTTAAACGGGACAGTATTGTTGTTTTCTGTCCCATTTAAAATGGGACATCTAGGGAGTTCCCTGGTGGTGTAGTGGCTTAAGGCTTCGGCGCTGGCGCTGGCGATTCCCAGTCAGGGAGCTACCCACATACCAAAAAGCAAAAAATAAAGAAAGAAAGAAAATAAAATGGGACATCTGGTCAGCCTACCAATAGTCTAACATCTATTTAACTATAAGAGAAATATTATGCAATACACATAAAACAAATCCTAAACAAACAAAATGTCCCATTCTGACATTTGGAGACAGACAATCCACATGTATTGTTCAGGTAGGAGTAAAGAACAAAGAGAAATATCAGCTGTGGCAAAACCACATCAGGCTGAACATAGTTAAGGTCAGAAAACTCTATAAAGTAGCATACAGGTGCCTGTCTGAGATGGCCCTAGAAATCACATGGTGGCTTCTCACCAATAGAAGTACTACCTCAAAATTATGTCATGAGAGTTTGAATAAAACTATATATACATTCTCCATCTATTTGTGCTGGACAATTGAAACTTCAGTTTCATAAAATTATAAAAGTAAAAGGACTCATATCCCACATCTTCAGAGTTACTTTCTGGGAGGGAAGGATATTGGCCCAACCTCTAGGAAAGAGTAGAAGCAAACTGAGGCAACCTTTGGAAGCCTGTTGACCTCTGCTGCCAGGTTGACTCACTTCAGGAGCCCTATCGAATTTGAAAGATCTATATTTGGGAGAAGCCACAGCATGTAAGAGTGATGAATACCATCCATAGTATGTCTTACAAGGTTACATGGATGTTCCAAGTAGACCTCACTGAGCATCTCTCCTCCTTGGTGTACTTCATCTTTTCTTCTTTTGGAAACAAATTAAAAGTAACAATTGGTGTCAAGTCTCAATGAATGCAAACAACCACATTGGGCCTTCTGATTCGCATTGGCAAGCTAAGCATATTCTTTTCTGTCTCGGCCCTCCCCACATCCCATCTAAATGACGGACAAGTAAAGAAAGACATGGAGGAATGGAGGGCATAGGAGATGATCGGCAGGACAAGGATTTTCATGAGTCTCTGGAGGCCAGTTGATGGGTCAAATTACACCGAGGGATAAACATTGACAGACTAGACATTAGCCCAAAACATACGCAGAAGACTACAACAGAATAGGGGGACTGGAAGTGCTCTGGACTCAGGGAGGGAGAATGGAAATGACTGATCAAATGCCTATGGAATAAACAGTGGAGTAGGTCCCTTCTATCCCCTCTTCTCACCCATTCCCACGGCAAAATGTCCATGGCAGGGTGATTCCAGCATGGGTAATGTCAAGGCTCTAGGGTATCCTCCATGTCCAGATCTATCCACCTTTTTCACCCCAGGACCACAAGGAGTCAGCCATCTCACCTAGATATAACAACGTGCACTGGAACGACTGAGGATGGCTCCCACCCTCCCATGCATCTCTCTTTTTGTTTTTAAATTTATTGGAGTGACATTGGTTAGTAAAAATTACATAGCTTACCAGGTATATAATTCTACACTACATCATCTATGCCATGCATCTCTTTTAAGGCCAAGAACTCTTTTCCCAAAAGCCTCGAAACAAACCTCCCATCACATCTCATTAGCCTGAACAAGATCGCGTATCCACTCCTAAATAATCACTGGCAGGAGGAGTGGGATTTCTGCGGCTGACTTTGGAGCAGTGCTTGTTGAACCCAGGTGCATAACAGAATCACCTAAAGAACTTGTTAAAACACCAGTTGCTGGGTACCACCCCCATAGGTTCTGATCCCTGAGTTCTGGTATGGGGCTGAAGAATTTGCATTTTTGCCAAGTTCTCAGGTGATAGTGATGGTGTTAGTTTAAGAATCACTGGATTTGAGGAGGCAACCGACAGTGAGGGGGCCCCACTTCTTTCAGCAGAGTTTCTAACCTGACTTCCTGCCCACATGTTTCGAGTTAAGCCGTCAGTGCCCATGACCCACCCTTATGCTCAGAGCTTAGTCATCCCTCTCATTCAGGGAAGTTATGATTGCAACCATCAGAGGAACAAAAAAACAGAAATTGTCAAAATTGGCTGCCTCTTGGGAGCAGGTGGGAGAGGAGGGAGAGGAAAGAAAGTAACGAGATATTTTATTAGGATTATGCAATCATCTAAACTGATTGGGTTTTCAAAATCTGTATTATTGCTCTAAAAATGAATACTTCCATAGTGCACATTTTCCCTTTTAAAGAAAATTCACAACTTTCTTCCTTTCGCCAACCAGTAAAGGTTGTGAATGGAGCTTAACGTAAGTGGGGTATCTATATTTTTCAAGGATATCAGTAATTGAGTTCAAATCATCATAATGAGATTGACAGAATATTAACTTATGGCTTGCAACAAAATTTGTCTTTAGAAGGCTACTCTTCCCCTTTGGAGAAATCCTTTGAGAAGTACCTAGGGAGAAAGTTTACCTCCACTTGGCCCCATGAATCCACTACCACCACCACAGACCCCCATGAAGCACCAACGCTCAACAGGAAAGGGCTGAAAAGCTCTGCAAATGAAAGGAGAAGCCTTTGGATCTCCTTGGGCAATCCACAGGGGAGAAGAGGAGAGAGGAAGGGGTGCTGTTGTTGGGAAGGGGGCTGCATTTTGAGCTGTAGCTCTCATCTGGACATTCTCAATCAATTCCCCAGAACCTTCTTCAGTGAAGAGTCTTATACATGCTTGTGTGACTGTGTGTGTGTGTGTGTGTGTGTGTGTGTGTTGGAAACTAAAGTGGCTCTGTTTCACGTTGATGTGGATGACTCAGACAACCCTAGGGGAAGTGGAAGGCCAAGGAGGCAGAGGGGACTCGGAGAACAATTTAAGGTTGGTCTGCCCTGAGGAGACTGAACAGAAATCTTGGTTTTCACTTTCTACAGGCCCAGTTATTAAAGAGTTTGAAGATTTCACCTACATCTCAAGGGACAAGTCAGCCCTGCATTGACATTCAATTATATAAGAATTTGAAAAGCCACCAAGTTCATGTCAGGGAGCAAAGATCTCAACCCTGTGAAAACTCCAGATGACTAACAGCTCTGACCTCCTCAGAAAAAAATTGTCACTCACCTGATGTAGAGACATCTTCCTGGAAGAAGGTGTGATCCGGCTGTGTCCAGAGCCGCCTGGGTTGGGAACTAAAGAGCAAAAGCTGCGTGTGTCCTTCAGGTGGAACACCATGAGAGCTCCTAGACTGGTGTTCATCTACCCAGAAATCAGAAAAGCCAAGTGTGACCCACTGCAGAGGCATCTCTTAGTAAATTAATAAATAAATAGAAATGCCCTATAGTTATTTTTAGCCTGAGTCACATTATTTCATTCACCATCTGAAGAATAGGGAGGGACTCTGATTCAAATAATACTTACATTCCATTTGGTTCTGATCATCATTTCTGCCATTAGCACAAAATTAATGTTATTACTCCATTTACTCAGGAACTTAATGGATTCTATTCATCAATATGGTTCTTCCATAATTCAAGTTTGTATCTTTTTCTTAAGCATTTCCCTTTCTCTTTGCATTTGCAAGGCTAGGTTGAACTTTTATTTTTTTCTCCCTTTTTATGACTAAGTCTCCTTTTCCTCTCTAAATTACCTACTTGACCCATATGCAGAACTAGCATAAATCAACCTCATGCTATCTGTTCTCAGTAATTAGCTGTTTCTTTTATGGATCAAATGAAAGGGCTTGTCATCAGACTTTTCAATAAGGCATCTTTCAAAAAGAATAGCATAATTACCTTAAGGAAAATGATTCCTTAACTTAATAGGAAAAAATGAAGAAAAATGTATTAGCCATTTTGTTTTGTAATACAAGTCCACTTTGATTCTGCTCTCTTTGGCTCTGCCCCATCATCTTAGGCAGCACAGAGGTCCATGTTGGCTAGTGGATGCCACATCTGTCCTCCTACCGGTCAGCAGCGAGGTCCGCATGTCTGGCTCACAGAGGCAAAGTGAGACTGAAATACAAGGCACACTCACTTGCCAAATTCTGAGATGCTAGGATCTTGGTTTGATCTGTTCTAAATTATAACCTAGTAGAGAAAAGTTGACTGTTTTTCTTCATCGGCAGCCATGGTCATCTTTGGCAAGAGGAAAACTGTTGTTTCTCAGCTCCCTCTGCTGGCCGTTCCGAAAACAATCTGTCCCCTTGTCACCAATCTGTGCTTTGTAGAGGACCACCTTCCTGCGGAAAGGGAGCTGATAGGGAAGTTGGGTCCATGACAACTGGGAAAAACTTCTCAAGGAACCCAGTGCTCCAAAACGATGAAAATGGAAGAAGGGCTTCCCAATGGCAAGTTCAAACCGAAATGCAGATTTTCCAACCTGTCCGATGAAGAAGTAAGCCTGAGATGGGACCCAGGCACATTTATTCTGACAGAGAATCCCAGGAGATTCCGCTACACCTCCTGGTTAGGACTCGCAGGTTAGGAATCGCAGTTTTATGTTTAATACAGATTCTGGTTGCTGCAGTTCGGATTTATATCTGTTGTGCAGACGCCGTGTGTGTGTGTGTGTGTGTGTGTGTGTGTGTGTGTGTGTGTGTTGGGGAAAGCGAAAAGGTTGATCATTAACATGAGCACATATGCTTGGTTATTTAAATAGCACCTATACCTTGCATCACCTGACTAAAAATCCCAATTTCATTATCCCTCCTTCTCAGGTCCTAGTTTCCTGAAAGATTCTCAGGAACCAATAATAACAATTCAGAGATGTAGTCAGCACCGCATCAAGTTTCTGAAGGCTTGCTGCTTTCCTGTCTTTAGTTTCCTCATGCCTTTTTCATAAGGGTTTTGCTAAATGTTCATGAATTGCCTCTGAAGCTGGTGAGCAGCCACCCAATGACAGAAGAGTCATGCCTCCCAACCTGTTCACTGCCATCCATTGTGCATGTGGCAGAGAAGATGGGACATGGTGCTGAATAACACACACAACATGCTGAGCCCATAGTCCTGAGGTCTGTACATCCCCTCAGCATCATGCTTTCTGGAAGGCTTTGTTCTCAGCTGAGCACTGACTATCAGACGCCCTCCCAGGGACATTTACAGAACTGGCTTCTATCCCTGAGTATCTCAGTGCAATGAACAAACCTTTTCCTACACAGCAGAACCCAGGCCAGGTGTGTTGGGAACGAAATAGGCCCCTGCCAAACATTTAATTGTCCTCCATCTGAGGGTGAGAAGCATGTCTTAGTGATCTTTGGCTTGTAATTGCCATGTGTCGGGCTGTGTCCAAAGGGCATTTTCATTTTAAATGCATCAATGTCAACTGCAGGCAGCTTCCACTCCCAAAGCACTCTTACAAATGATTGCATATCTCTTTGGAATTAACATGCAATACTCAGATTTTAAAACAAACGTACAAACTAAAAGGTTAACTGGTTATCATCAATGGGTTAACAGTTATAAGTCCTTCAGACACCTTGAGTCCAAAGACATGCTATATTGTGCTGCATAAGAATATTGCAATGATTTAGGCCCTAACAAACATTGAACACAGACTGCGTCAGGCACATATCACATTCTTTCATTTCATCCAAGGCCTGCTTCTGCCCATCACCTCCTTCTGCTCTCACTCTGACTCTCAGTACAGAAGATGTGTTCAAGACACCAGGAAATGGACACAGCACATTAGGCACAAAGTAACCAGTTACTAGTCACTCCTACGGTGTTATTGGTAGCATTTGATTTTCATACTGGATTTACAATTCATACAAGAAGTACCAAGTTCCTTATTTAGAATGTGATATCAATTTCAGCTACAGTTACATCATTGATTTGAGCATAAAATTTCACAAAAAAGCCACATTTCTTCTAATGACTGATTTCTCCCCTACATTGTAGCTAAGAGATAATGAATACATGGTCCTTCCTCCAATAATAGCTCCAGGTTTTATTAAATCAGTAAGCAGAAAATACGATCTCAATAAATGTGTTTGAATCAATTAATAATATAGACAGGTGACATTTTCTAACCAATTTATTTCCTGCTATTTATGTGGGTTCCATACGAAAGTAACATAGCTCAGAGTTACTGTGCCTCATTATAATCCAGGTACCATACCAGGTTCTGGAGATTCAGAAATAAAGAGATTGCAACCTAGTTTGTAAAGGGAGAAAATAGAGTAAATGGTAATCACAGGCAGTGCAGTCATTCATAGCTTTATTTAACATTGTTGTCATCAGTTTGGTATTGTTTTAATGAAAATTTCACATTTTTCTAGCAATTGTGAAGTAACTGAGACATTCTTTCCTGCATGTGGGGTAGGGGCAGGGCACCCATGCACAGATGTGTGCTTGTACGTGCTCGATGGTCCAAAATGGGACATTTGATGTACAGTGTTTAGGGGGATCATTTCTACAGGAACCTGTAGAAAAGGACCACAGAAGTCAGAATCTTATATGAGGGGTTGTATATTTTGCATTACCCCTAGCAATATATGAGAGGTGCTGCTTCTCCACATTTGTGCTAATGTACAGAATTGCAAATGTTTTTTTTTTTACTTTCAACATTCCAGCAAAAAACAACAACAACAACAACAACAACAAAAAGGAGTTCCCTGGTGGTGTAGTGGCTTAAGGCTTCGGCGCTTGCACGGTCAATGCTGCACCCTGGGTTCAATTCCCAGCCAGGGAGCTACCCACATACCAAACAAACAAACAAACAAAACACAAACATTCCAGCTGGTGGTTTTATTTTGCATTTTCTTAATATCTAATGATTTGGGGAAACTTTTTTGGATGCTTATTAGCCATTTATATATTTTCCTTTGTGAGTATCTAAGTCTCCTACCATTTTTTATTGGGTTGTTTGTCATTTTACTGTTAATTTTTAAAAGTTCTTTTAATATTTTGTGTTCAAGTCCTTGTCAGATACATGTATTGCAAATATTTTCTCCCCTTTTGTGACGACTTGCCTATTTGTTTCCTTAATGTTGCCTTGAAATTTGTAGACATGTCTTATTTTGACGAATTCAATTTATCAAATTTTTGCTTTATGTTAATGCTATTCATGCCCTAATAGTTACTATTAAGGCCCCTAGGGATTCTAAAGTTCTTTAAAATATCTGGAGGTATGACATTTTTTTCTTGGTGGAGTTCAAAAATAAAGATACTAAATTTCAAATTCCTAATCTAATTCAAGAATTTTATGTTTTTGTGTCTTTCCAGATGAAGATGACCTTCTTTGCCCCATATTTTTTTTTCTTTTTTCTTTTTTTTCTTGCTTTTTGGTATGTGGGTAGCTCCCTGGCTGGGAATCGAACCCAGGCCGCAGCGCTGACAGCGCCAGCACTGAAGCCTTAGCCACTACACCATCAGGGAACTCCCCATATTTTTTTTAATACTGTTAAAAAATAAAATCTATTCATTAGGTTATTTACTGTTTACTAATGCTCAAATTGTTCTTCCTTGAAAGTCATGGAAGACTTTGGTCAAACCACTTCCTAAATAAAAGGTCAAAGAGCTATTGGAATATATTCTAATGCCTCATACTGAGAACTGTTGTAACCCTGGATTTCTGCAAACCTGCTCCCAACAAATCACCTGTTAGTTTTAGCTTTCTAGCATAAACATTTCAGAGAGCCTAATTGCAAAACAGAGATACTCACTTCTTTACTATCCACAGCCTCAGAACTCCCACATTGGTGACCAGTTTGGGGTCTTTTCTAATTAGTGGTATAAGGAAGCTGACAGCTCCATTGGACCCATCTGCCTTACCTGATGTCTTTTAGCTATAGGGACAAGGTTAAAAAACAAACAAACAAAAAAAAAAATCCCAGAAACTTTATGTGCTCAGAATTCTAATTATGATGGCGCTAAAAGGTAGACACACCTCTGTACATCAGTAGATGTAGAGGGAATATAGCAAAGGTCAGTAGGGTTGTTCCATCTTGATATCATTCAGAGGTATTCCTTCCAATTTCTAGCATCATTGCTTTAAATATAAAAATGGAAGCGACACCAGGAGCTTACAAAATAGCACAGCCTAGCGACCTCATACTCTGAAACCAAACCAACCTGGTTTTGAATGGTAGGGTGACTGCTTACTGGACAAGTGACCCTCAGGAACGCTATTACCATCTATCTCATAAGGTTATGGAGATTAAGTATAATCATGCTTTTAAACTACTCAGTGCAGTACACAGAGACACTTGATTAACTAGAATAAGTAGTATAGTATACTACTATTATATTCCATGGTATAAAAGCCAAGAAGAACATTTAACCAATTCTTATCCATACAAAGAAAAACTTGCCTAATGTTAAAGAGGATACACCTTGAGGTCAGGTGAAAAAAATGTTTCCCTCATAGATGTGATACAGATTAAACTAGAATGGTTCAGGTTAAATTTTTATGAAGGTATTAATATGCTGGGGAACATTGATACCTTGTTCATGAAGTTTGATAATCTAACCTTGATACTGAATCAGAGCTCTAACATATGAGTCTGACAACTTTTGTTGAAAAGATGGGGATTATGTGGAAGACAAAATGTATTCAGAGTGAGCTGATACTGTGCCATTCTGAGTGCCCATGTAGGTAGAAACAGAACTCCTTAAACAGCAACTGAAATCAGATGGCACTTTATTTTATCTCACTTAGGAGAAGTGTAGAGAGAGTCAGTCCAACATTGATATGGACACACCAGAGTTATCATGGCCCATTATCCTTCCAGCTCTCATCTACCATCTTCATGGTCTAAGCATTATTTTCATTCTCTAAGTTGGCTGCATTCTAAACAACAGAATTTTGAAAGGAAAAGAAAAAGACACTTTCTCTCTTTTTAGGGAAGTAAGTTCCATTCTTTCATAAATTTCCTCTTAGGTTTAATGATAGCTACTTGGTCACATAATCCTCCTTAGCAGCAAAGAAGCCCATGAAATAGTGTGTACTCTGAAATGATAGTCTTTATCCAACCACAAACACCATCATCATCCTTTCCTACTCTTCAAGGCTGCCTTATTTCCAGTAACACTTTAAAACTTTCACTCCATTTATTTCTTCCTTAGAATCTCTACTTCATCCTTATTGGCCTTTCTGGCTTCAGTTTCTCTAGCCACTGATTTTCCCAACACATCAATCTGTAAAGCACTCTTCTACACAAACACAATGAATTTCTGGAGAATTATGGTAAAGGAGATATAGGATCATAAAATCTACTAGTAATAAAAATAAACAACAGTAAGTTCTACATATATGAGGGCTGTCTGGAAAGTGCCCAGCCATGTAATACAAAAAAATAGAGGCATTAATGCCTGGATTTTTTTTCCAAAGAGGGAGAGAGAGAGAAAGAGATTTTCTACATAGATACTCACTTTGGACAGAACCAGCTCTAATGCCCAGTATATTGTCCAAGGTGAGTAAAACCAAAAGAAGCAACAAGAAAATGATGTGCACTTCTGTAAAAGGAAAAAAGAGAGGGGAAGAAAAAAAGAAAAGAAGGAAGAAAGAAAAAAGAAATGAAGAAGGAAAGGAAAAACAGAAGGAAGGAAGGAAGGAAGGAAAGAAGAAAGGAAAGAGGGAAGGAAGGGTAAGGGAAGGAGAAAGGGAGGATGGAAAGAAAAAGAAAAAAAAAGCAGCTTGCAAAAGAAAAAGCAGCTGTGGTACATATACACAATGGAATATTACTCAGCTGTAAGAAAAGATGAACTATTGCCATTCGCAACAAAATGGATGGACCTGGAGATCATCATGCTAAGTGAAATAAGCCAGACAGAAAAATCAAAGAACTGTGTGACTTCACTCATATGCGGAATATAAAACTGAAAGCAACAAAGAGAAAAGAAATGAACAAACAAATAACCCATGGACACAATCAATAGTTTAATGTTTATTTGGGGATGAGTGGGTTAGGGAGGGGAGAAAGGGGAGGGCATAGGAGAGGAGGGGGGGAAGCTAAATATAAGGTGATGGAAAGAGAACTCAAAAAAAAAAAAAAAAGAAAATGAAAAGAAATAGTCTAATCTGGAAGAAATAAATATCAGGGGAAACAAAAATAAATAAATACAACAAATGATGGAAATCTCACATATGAGGTCTGACTATTAAGTTCATCTACTTACCACAGTGTGCATAAGTTGGCAGCACTGTACAAACAATTCAGTAAAGTTTCATAATCTTGGTATATCTGTGTCTCACAGCTATGTTCGTGCCAACATGTGGTGGTGTCTTTCTGAGTGGTGTTCATTATTGTTGTGTGTTTTTGTGTGCCATCATGAAAAGTCAGAGCTTGAATTAGAGCAATAAACAAATATTAAATTTCTTGTTAAACTTGGCAAGAGTGGAAGTGAAATTAGGGACATGTTAGTTTAAGTTTATGGGAATAATGCCATGAAGAAAATGGCAGTGTACAAATGGATCAAATGTTTTTCTGAGGGGAGAGAAAGTGTCACTGATGAAGAGAGGTCAGGGTGGCCAGTAATGAGCAGAACTGATGAAAACATTACTAAGTTTTTTTTCAAATTGTGTGTCAAAATCCTCAGCTGACTGTGAAAAGCATAGCAGACCAAGTAAATATCGATAGAGAAACAGAAAAATCTTAGCTGAAAACCTTGGCATGAGAAAGGTGTGTACAAAAATGGTCCCAAAGAAGCATACTGATGAACAAAATTTTGCAAAGGAGAATCAAAGTTTGCCAAGACCTTTTGGAGAGGCAAGACAATGTTTTGGGCCATGTTATCACTGGTGTACCAATATGACCCTGAAGCAAACTGTCAAAGTTCACAATGGAATTCAGCCTAATCTCCACAGTCAAAAAAGTTCTCTCAGTCTAAATCAGGAGTCAAAGAGATGTTGCTAACCTCTTTTGATATCAGAGGGATTGTTCATTATGAATTTGCACCAACTGGAGAGTCAACCAAGTTTACTATTTGGAAGTGCTGAAAAGGTTGTGTGAAAAAATTAGATGAAAAAGTTAGATGAAATTTTCACCAACAACTCATGGTTCTTTCCTCACAACAATGCACCAGCTCACAAGGCACACTGTCTGAGGAAGATTTTAGCCAGTACCCAAATAACTGTATTGGAATACCCTCCCTACTCACCTAATCTGGACCCCAATGACTTTTTTCTTTACCAAAAGATAAAGAAAATGTTGAAAGGAAGACTTTGATGACAATCAGGACATCAAGGGTAATGTGATGATAGCTCTGATGGCCATTCCAGAAGAAGAGTTCCAAAATGGCTTTGAAGGGTGGATTAAGCACTGGCACTAGTGCACAGCTTCCCAAGGGGAGTACTTCAAAGGCGACCGTAGTGATATTCAGCAATGAGGTATGTAGCACTTTTTCTAGGATGAGTTCACAAACCTAATTGTCAGACATCATACATAAAGAGAATATGAAAGTCATGAACCAAAAGATACATATATCAAACATCATAAAATAAAAAGATATTTTGTAGTTAAAGATATTCTACACATTCAACCAAGAGTAAAGCTCTGCTCAAAGGAAACATACTCCCTTAATCACTTACAAGGTACAAGAAAAAGTACATAGAAAGGCAATGTGTATTCAACTCATGAAGACCTGAAAAGGCCAACAAAATTAAAATGAGGAAAGCAGACACAAAATCATGAATACAACACAAAAAGTAACAAACAGAAAGAGAGTAAAGCTGTCAACTTGGTAAGAAAATCTGCAATGCTGCTTTGATAGGATTTTTCCTTATGCTTCTGAGCAGCCAAAATGCCCTCCCTCCATAGGAGCAACCATTAAAGGACAAAGAGCTGGAATTGTGTCTTACTCATCTTTGTAACCTCACAGCCTAGGACAACAAATATTTGTTAAATAATCATGTGAAGGAGTCCTGAATGTCCAGGTTATAAGGGGAGACTTCTAGCTTCTCAGATGAACCCTTGCCACATAGGTGGGCTTTGGGGCCACTGAGAAGGCACAGAGCAGAGAGTTGGTGAACTACAGTGTCTACAGAGGTATCTTTACCTAGAGAGTGCTGATAATAATCTATTGATTTAAATCCACTTAAATGTGCATGCCTCCTTCTTCCTGCTATCTCCACTTTTACCGGTGCCCAACAGGGGGTGCCTGCCTTAGCCTCCCTGTCAGGCAGGTCTTCTGAACCAGTTCAAAGGCCATGAACAGGGACAGGAAAAAAATCCAATGTTATTTCTACTAACCCGTAACTTAACTTTAGCATTTCCTGACATTATGACATGGACAACACACCACTCTAGGATCAGCAGTCCTTGAAACTGCCCCCAAGTGGAATCACAAGTATTTTAGATCACATTTTAGTTTAGAAAGAGATTTCAAAACTTCATTCGCATTCATCATTACTTCAAATTCATGGTAGTTATTAGCCCTGATGCTTAATCTTGTTATTTGAATCATTAAATAAATTTTAATATAAATAAATTTGATGTAAAGATTCATGCAAAATATTTTTATATGAAAAGTATTTTGATAAGTGCATTTCGATATAATTGATTTCTTTGGCATTTTCTAAATGACAATTTTGAGAAGGGCCCATAAACTTAACTTGATGCCAAAGGCACCCATCACACTGGAAACTTACGAACCTCTACACTAGGGTTAGCTCTTCAGGGTGAATAATATTTTTCATAGAAGGAAAACTAATGGTAGAAGTTTTGCTATTCTCAATCCTTAAAGAAAACCTAATTAATTGCAAAGACAGAATTTATCACATAATGATTGGACTTAAAGAGAGAGGCATATTGTTTGGTTTACTAGAAAGCGCAAGGAAGCCCTAGGGATATGGGCCAAGCAAGGCAGCCATCTCCCCACCTCACTATAGACTTCTTTTCTTTTTCCTAGTCCAAAGCCTTAATCACTTTCTTAATCAATTTTCTCTGGCTCCTCACCTTGAGCAACCGACTGTCCCTCATAGATAATTACTCTGAAACTTGTAACTCATGTCTCTAGTTTGCTGATTACAAACACTACAGGCAAGCACCCCTTCCAGGCCTTTCTGTACCTAGAAAAGGGATAACACCTGGATGACCAGCTAGGCCAGAAGTCAACAGGCTGCAGGCTCAAGGGATTTTCCACCTCAAAACCACCTAGTGACAGGACTTTGAGAACTATTTATTGGGTCAATGCATTCTAAACTAATTGAAATTAATTGAATTAATTTCTCCTCATCTAGGGACCACCAGGATACAAGTGATACCCCAACAAGGCTTCCAGCCTATCTCGACCAAAGAAGTCATCATGGCGGATCTCGAGACCCCTTCCCCCTTTAGATCAGATAGGGTGAGAGCTCTGTGGATCCCCAATAGGTAGGGACAACAACCATCCTCAGCAGGAAGCAGATACAGAAGATGAGACCTCCAGCCTCTCAGCTTCTCATAGAGATTTGTGGGGATCACGTGTCTCAAGAGAATGTGAGGAAGGCAGATAGAATAGGGGAATCTCGGGACCCCTCCCAAGAGACTCGCCCGCCCAGCTGGAATAATCATCGCCTTGATATCACCCTTTCTCTAGTAATCCTGCCCCAGGCTAGGCAGCCACAGGAGGAAGTTCCAGGCAAACACAAGGAAGTTAGAGGGCACAAAATAGCCCACCAGCTTGAGCCAGTTCCTAACGCCTGCGCAGTGAGAGTTACAATGACCTTCAACTCACCTGGGTCTCATTATACCATCATTGTAATGTCACACATACGCCCGGAAGTTCATTAATATCATTATAGCAGACTGAACTCTGGGAAAGAACATGCGCAGTCAGAAGGCATTATATAATAGGCCCCATGTCAATCAGACTTGGCAATCTAGAGACCCCACACCCAGAGGTGTATCCCCTGAAGACATGGAGGAAAATAAAAGTACCAAAGCCTCGTTGATCGGGGCTCTTGAGCCACTCTTCTTGCTCGAGCCCGCTCCTACCTCTTTGGAGTGTACTTTCTCTTCAATAAACTATCTCTTTGCTTCACCTCTATACTTTTGTGTGTGTCTTGTTCAATTCTTTGCTCGAGATACCAAGAACCTGGACATCGCATCGATGAGGACACCCCATTTTCTGGTAACACTAGGACAATTCAAGGCTACAGCACAGTGTTATCGAAAGCATGGGCTTTGGAGTCCAACTACTTGGGTTCAAATCTCATTCACTCCCTGTGTGACCTTGAGTGATCTCTCCAAGTTGAAACTGGATTTTCTCAGCTGTAAAAGGATAGTGACACTCACCCCACCCGGGAGCGTTGTTGTGATGTCTGAGTAAGACAATTCCTGTCATGTGCTTGTCTCAGCCCCGACACATGGTAGATACTCCTCATTGTTAGTATTAAATTCATGGAGTTCCCTGGTGGTGCAGTGGCTTAAGGCTTTGGCACTGGTCCTGTCAGCGCTGCGGCCTGGGTTCGATTCCCAGCCAGGGAGCTACCCACATACAAAGGAAGAAAAAAAAAAAGATAAATTCAGCTAAACTTGTTTTTCAACAACTTCCTCTTCTGCATCCTTTCTTTTATTTTTTTTCCTGATTAAGAGATACCTCCCTCACCCGATCATGCAGACCAGCTTCTTAAAGCTAATTTCTGCCTCCTTTCCTCCCTGTCCTCCTATTAAAACCCACTCTCAGATTAAGGCCCTAGCGTTCCTTAGGTGTCCATGTGTCTTTCTGTTTCTTGGTTACCTTTCAGGGATGACAATCTCTTCATTGTAGAGGAAGTCTCTCCCTTGCTGGAAAAATCAATTTCAGTGTCCATGAGCAGATGAAAAGAAATGTTTCTCTTCCCATGTGGAGTGTTTGCCCTTTTGCTTCTCTACATCCCATTTGTCCAGGTGAAGTCTCACCTCATCCAAAAAGCCTTCTCCATCCCTCTCATCTTCACTGGCAGCAGCCGTAGGTGGCCCTCTGATGCCATTGAACCCTGAACACACAGGCCAGCTGGCCAGTCTGGACATTCAGCCAAGCAAGGCTTCTTTATCTCTCTCTTCTGCTTTCCTAGGGTGGGGGAGCTGTTCTCAGGAACAGGGGTGTGGCTTCTTCCCATTCATAGTCCTGCAGACCCCCAACTAGTCAAGGGAAAAAGAAAGAGCAGTGGTAAATACTTAGCAGTTCTTCCCTAAAACCTCTTCATCTCCGTGTCTGTGCTGTGAGCTCCCAGGGGTGAGATGAGCTAAACTTGGCTTGTAAAGGAACCAGGAATGTTTCTGCTAAAGTCCTTAAGGGTCTCCAGAGAGAGCCAGACTACAGTTGAATAGTCATCTCAAGCATTCTTGGAAGTGATCCTTCCCTTTCCGAGGTTGCTACTCCTTCAACCCATGAATACTGCGGTAGAAGAACACTGGACTGAGCTTTGGGAGTCTTGGGGTCTAACCCTGGCTCTCACAGTGACCAGCTGTGTGACCTTGAACATCTCTTCTCCATTCTGGATTTCAGTTGCATCAACCATAAAATGAATAACTTGAATTTGATATTCTCACACTCGAAGAAGGAGAATTGAATCATTCTTTGTAGATTAGTTCCAATACTGATTCATATTTTTCAGGGAACAGGACTTGTACTTACAATTTTCTGGCCATCTCACAAGTTCTTTAGTATTCTTTTCCACTCGAGCATGGAACTTGTTTCACGCTTTAAGGCTTGCTGTGTTGACTGCAACATTGCCATGCGTCAGTGTCTTTAATTTAAGACATTATATTTTTAATGTGTATTCATTAGGCAAAATCTCTAAAAGCTTTGTTGTAAATCTGTCCTCTTTTGCTGTAAAGAAAGGGTATGATTTTACAAAATCACATCTTTATGACAATGTGTATATCTCTGTGCGTATTGAAATATGTAGAGAACAGAAAAGAAACACATGAACACAAGTGTCACCTTGTGGGGCTTACCACCAGTTTTTGGAGAAGCCATCAGCTGGGCGGGCTAATGCTTAGTTCAGCCAATCAGCCACTCACTTGAACAAGGCGTCCTGCTATAGGTTCACCTGGTGGTTCACTTTGCGCGTGCAGACGGTCAGCCTGTTCAAAGGTTCAGCCTTAGCTTATGTAACAGACATAAAAGAGTCCTCAGATTTCCAGTCTTGGCATTCAGATGCTAAAAAGTATTTAATGATTTTACCAGAGTTGACATATAAGAAGACAATATAAATCAGTTAAATCTCTCTAGAATGAAGAGGAGAAGTTCATAGGTAATATGAGCATGAGTTAGCACTGTTCTCACAGTTTGTACCATCATGAAATCAGCATTTCTTCTTTGTTCGCTCAAAGAACCATCACACTATGACTGGGAAAAAGATGAAGTCTTTCCCCCGCACTGGGAAAATCAGTTTCAGTGTCTGTGAGCAGATGAAAGAAATGTAAAAAAGACGAAGGTGTGTAGATTACAGAAACACTACGGTCAGTGATGATATATATATTTTTTATTTCACTTGATAACAAGACAATAATTTCATTCACTGTAAAATCACAAGCCAACACAATATCTAGAAACATTACAGATAAATGAGCAAAAATTGATACATTTTAGATAAAAAAACAAAGTGGTTTGATTGTCACATATAAAACGTTCCTAGTTAATATAGCCAGCTGCTGTTTAGCGTTCCTAAGGGAAAAGGTTAACAAGGTGACAACAAATTGTATCATTTTATTATTTTTTAGTCTAAAAACTAACTTCCTTGATTTTATAACTCAACATATAGTTTTATAAAAAGTAAGAATTGCCTTCCAAGGCATGTTGAATTTAGGCTAATATTTAATTAGTTTTTATTCTCTGAGGGTATTCTGATTAAACCTTAGGGTAAATCTGCTGGATAATGAATGGGGGAGAAATAGATTCTTGAAATGTATCTTCCAGGGAAATAAAATAACTATTAAAAAAACTTAGCTACCAAAAATACTTAACCACATACATTTGGAGAGGAAAATGCCATACACACATCACTTAAATATTAATAACATTATAAATGTGCTGCTCTAGAATTATTTGAGAAGAAAAGGACAGTCAATTCTACAGCTATTCACACTCATGAGAACAAAAACCGATTGAGAAACAAATATCACATTGCCCAGATTCAGGCTGACTATGAACAGGTACAGGAAGATGGTCAATACTTCCATAATCACAAAGATGCTTTGATTTGAAAGTTTCTAAAACCTTAGCTCATTTTCTGCCTAGAAACTAATCTACCATTTCCTTTTATACTTCTGCTACCAAGTTTCACTGCCTTATTGTACCAACCTGTTATTAAGAACATAATGCATTAAGCACTAACAAGTATAAGGAAATAATTTATACAAAGAATAATGAAAAAAGGAAGAATGGTGACGTTCTTAGATACATAAGCCAAAGCAACAGGTCCTTCCTTGTCCAGGCACACTACACAGTTATTAGTCCACTCTTGGGATTATCTGTGTGATTACAAGAGGTTTTTCCACATATTATCTTATTGGCTCTCCACAACCAGCTCACTGATAGCTAATACAGAGCTATCATCTTCATCTTCTCCAAAAGACTTTACCCAAGGTCACACAGGTGACAGAACCAAGGCTAAATCAGATCTTCTGTTTCCAAAATTTCAAATTTCAAAATGCAAAACACTTCACAAAGGAGGTGGTTAGAAAGTGGGATGAGTTCTCAATAAGCCTGAGGAGTCACTGGGTCACATTGTTGCCCCCACCTCCCCCACATTTGTATGACTTTTTGTTTCCTGGGTGGCCAGTGCTCTACCATTGACCTTCTTACCACTGGGTTACGTGACTTCATTCACACTGAAGAGTGGAGATGTAATGGGTTACCCTCCCCAAAGCACTTCCATTTTAAAAGAGAATGAAGTTTTAATCCTAAGGAGTAATGACTCTGATGGGATTTAGGCACCAATGCCCTCAAATCATACTGAGGATGAAAGCTGGTGGGAAGGGAAAAGTGGCTGACAGCCACATCCATGAGGTTTTGTGTCTATTTTCAAAGATTTTATGCTTCACAAGCTGGAAAGAGAGAAGAGAAAAAATGTAAGGAGAAGCCTAATTGGTCCAAGCCAGATAGCTGCGAGGTGGAAGCAAAATCACCATCAGACCCAGAAAACCTGAGCCTCTGTCCTGAGGCCCACACAGTTTCAAAGGTCCTCTAGCTTCGCCCCTCCCTATGGGGTGAGAAGTTCATTGAGCCAAGGGGACATACTCATCCTGAGTCCAGGCTTTCCCCTCTAGATTTGTTCCAGGTACCCAGGACCCCATAATTTCTTGTCCAAATGGCTTCCAGTGTCTACGTGGCTACTTCCCCAGGCCCTTCCTCCTGACAATGAGCTTCACCATATATGGGCACAGCCCTAGGCTTGAGAGATGGCCACGGGACAACGTGGGGGAAGAGGGTGTGGACATGACTTGGCCGTGCATACTGGGGTGTTCATGTGCATGCATGTAAGGTTCTTCACTGTGAGAGTCAAGAGCAGAGATGAAAAGAAAGGGGTTGAAGAAAGAATCAGTAGCCTGTTTTGTATTCTGGCTCCAACCCCACAAATGTTAGGAATGAACTCAAGTCTAGAACAATCCTAGAGACTGGCCACATCAGTATCTGATGAGTAGCTGAGGTGGTCCAGAGAGACTCTCACCCTATAAACACATGCACTACAGTCCTAGTACCTACTCAGGAACCCACTTATTCCAAGACATCTATGCCCTAAAATCTTTCTTGGTTTAATCCTTATTTCTTTCTGACAGTTAAATATTGTCACCATATATAGGTTCCATGGGTACCTAATCTCTGCACAAATCAGATCTTCAATAAATGTCAGTCACTGGTGACGTCTGGTCGCATCCGTTCTAGAACATCTGAGCTCCTTGAACACAGTGTTCACACGTTGTCCATCTACTCTGCGCTCCGAGGCAAACCAAGAATTCCTGGTTGATGGTGTGCATAAGCCTCCTGGCCCCTCACCGAAAGGGCCTGTCCCTGCGCAAACGTTGAAAGGCCCCCTGCGTTATTTCAGTCGGACGCAGTCCAGCTCCTCGGTGGCCGGCACCGCGGTGATTCTGAGATCCAGGTCCGCGCTGGACCCGCTCCCCTTGTAAGAAGACTTCCAGTGGAGCAGCGCGATCCTCCTGAAGTACTGGATGCTGTTGTTCTTGACCGTCACGAAGCACAGCGTGTTGATCACGCTGTTGCTCATGGCGATGCACTCGACCACGTAGAAGGCCGTGAGGTAGTGCTTCTCCTTGACGAAGACGGCGGGGAAGAAGTCGCGCAGGAGGGCGAAGCCGTAGAAGGGCGCCCAGCACAGCACGTAGGCCGTGAGGATGCACATGAGCCCCAGCACCGTCCTGCGGCGGCGGCGCAGCCGCTTGCGGATCTGCTCGGTCTGGAAGCCGGGGACGGCCTTGAACCAGAGCTCGCGGGAGATCCGGGCGTAGCACAGCGTCATGGTGGCCACCGGGCCCACGAACTCGACGCTGAAGATGGAGAGGAAGTAGGACTTATAGTAGATCTGCTGGTCCACCGGCCAGACCTGGCCGCAGAAGATCTTCTCCTGGCTCCTGACGATGATGAGGACGGTTTCGGTCGTGAAGTAGGCCGAAGGAATGGCGATGAGGATGGACACCACCCACACCAAGGCAATCAGGCCAGTGGCCGTTTGATACTTCATCCGGGGTCTCAGCGGGTGGACGATGGCCAGATACCTAGGACAAGAACACAAATGGGTCAACCCCTGTGACAAGAAAGGGCTAGATGGTATCATTTTTGCAACAGAAAGGTGTGTGTGGAGGAAAAACACGACGGTGTGTGGGCTTTCAAGAAAGGCAGGCCTGAATGCAAACCCCGGTCCACCCCTTACTGGCTGCTGCAACCTCAGGCAAGTGTTGTTTAACCTGTCTGAGTCTCAGTTTCCTTCTCTGCACAAGTGTGTGTGTGTCTGTTTTTAAGGATTCAATGCACTAATGGATAGAAGGGCTGTCTGGAAAGTATCCAGCCATGTAACATGAAAAATAGAGGCATTTATGGCCGGGTTGTTTCCCGGACAGCCCTCATAGACACAATTCCTGGCACAGTTTTAGACATGGTATCCAACACTCAATAAATGGTAACTATTGCTATCAATGGTAGTAATAATGCCTTCCATCGGGCTCTAGCCTGGCATTATTGCCAGGTCCCTCCTGTTTTCAGGGCCATTGATCCTAATTACCCTACAGAGTAGACTAAAACTCTGAACACTTGTTGGGAGAGCTTGCCCTTTCCAATAGAAGCAGTGGCCAAAGTTTCATCTTCATTCTGTATTTTTAAAAATATTGCTCTGCATAAAAAAGGGGAGGAAAAGCACTTGATCATTTCTTTTCTTTTCCAGGTGGAAAAACAGAGGCCAGTGAGAGATGAGTAACTTTCTCAAGGTTATACAAGGGCTGTCCGGAAAAATAACAGCCATATATGCCTCTATTTTTTTATATTACACGACTGGGTACTTTCCAGACAGCCCTTGCACACCATGGGACTATTGATAGAAAATATTTAACCCTATCTCACATGGTTGATGTACAAATCAATTGAGAATATACATGAATGTATTTTTTTTTTTAACCACAAAGCACCAGACAGTAAAAGATACTGCTTTTGTGCTCTTCAAAAAAAAACCACAGTGCCCACAGTGGTCCAGGAACGAAGAGAGAGCACTTTCTGGGGGGCGTGAGTCATTCGTGCGGCATGAAAGCCTCCTTCCCAGAGACAGTGCATACACTTATGCAGAGAGCTCTGCTTTCCTGGAAGACTGGCCGTGTCTGGCAGCGGGTGGAGGGTGGAGGAGGAAGAAGGAAGCGAAGTGGGAGGGAATGACTAATCATCACTGGAAATAAACACATTTGCACGTGCCCACAGCTTATCCCAGGTAGATCCCAGCGCACACCTGACAGGGGCCTCCCGGAAAGACCCACCAATTCTGTTTCCTTTAAAACCAATCCCTTCGAGGTCATTTTTCTTGGGGTTTTGATTGGAAGAGGAGGTTTACTCAATCTTTTTCTTCTGATTATATTATTGTTGTTTCTGTCTCTCCCCCAACCTCCCAACACAGGCAGCCAGCTCCTTTGAGTGTCATTTGGAGAGTTAACTGGAGTGAGACTGCGGCTGTCCTGTAGCGCCCTGGTGTTAGACGGAGCTGGAGGGATTGGGTCTCGCCTCTGGGCACCCAGCTGGCTGCTTGACGTGCTCTGCCACCAGCAACAATCCCTGGCACTCTTGCCCCTCTCCTGGCAGTGCCTTTGTCAGGGCACATGTATGGGTCCATCATAAAGACCATGGTGCTCCTGCTACAACGAGTGCACCAAACTCACTCTGATTCATATCAAAAACTCAGAATTTAGTGGCCTGGCTCTCACTTGCTCTCTCCTTCTCTATCTATCTCACCACATTCTGTTGATTAATCTGTCAAAGAATATTTCTATGTCCACACTTGTTGAGTCTATGACTTTTTACTATATAATTCTATTCCTTCTTTTCCCAGTGGTAACTTCCTAAGTCTTTATGATGTTTCAAAGTGTTGTTGTTGTCGTTGTTATGTTGTTTTGTTTTATGAACAAGTAGGAGAGCATGCTGACCTAGGAGTCAGAAGACCAAGAATCTAATCCCAGCTTTGCCACCAACTTGTTAGCGAATTTGAGTTATTTTTCTTAGCCTGGTAGGCTCAATTTCTTCATCTGTAACATGGGGATATCACTTGCCTCACCAACCTCACAGAGATGCTGTGAGGCTCCTGTCGAACACTGCATACAAACAACAATAGGCTATTAATACACAAGAAACTATTAGCATCCCAAAATGTACCCTTTCAGAGCTATTCTGTATGCACAGCAATTTTATTTGACCTGTTCTTGGCAAGTACTGAAAGTGCAAGTTCTCTAGAAATCCAGCCAGCCATGGTGACAGTTATGAAAAGGATGGCAACCTCTTTTAAGAAAACAGGACCTAAGTGTGTTTACCCAGCATAGGCCTGAGAGGCAACCTGGGGCTCAATGATAAAAGGTCTCAAGAGTAGTCGAAGGGGTTTGAGCCTTATTTTCTGGACAACGGAGTTATTAATGGTCTTTTGAGCCAGAAAGCAGAGAGATACACAAGGCAGAAGATTAATTTGGCTGCAGTAGTCTGGCTTTCTTCCCTCAGGCCCCAGAGGCCTTCTCTCCATTGCTAGAACCCATCAGGTTTGCTCCCGTGTTGGAGTTTCTGCACTATAATCCCCTTTGTCTGAAACGCTTTTTCCCAGTCTTCCCAAGGCTAGCTTTGTTATTTTTTTCTTTTCCATCATTCAGAGGTGGGTTCACATATCTTCTCCTCAGCTGCTCATTATCCTGACTCCACACCCAGTGTAGCTCCCACTCTGTCACTGTCAATGTTTCTGTGTGTTTGGTTCCGAGCATTTCTCACACTCTCAAGTTATCTTTCACGTTTGTTTGCCTGACTGTTAGCTCTCTCGATTCGATGGATCGTAGGCTCCATGAGGGCTAGGGGCTTTTTTTCTTATTCACCATCACATCCCCAGAGCCTGGAATAGTATCTGTCACATCATAGTCATTCTACAAACATGCATTATTTGAATGAATGAATGAATGAATGCTTAGGATGGATTGTAAGGGGAGTAAGGTCGGCAGAGAGTAGAGTCATGGAAGGCAGGACGACAAAAAGGAGCCCGTGGTAGTCCAGCCCTGATCGAACAGGTGGGAGGGAGGGGTGAGTATCGGCAGGACCCGGAAGTGAGCGCGGCTGGAAGCAGGGAGAGAGCGGCCAGGGCAGAGGCGATTCGCCAGGCTAACTGCCCGGGAGACCATGGGACCAAGAGCAGAAACAAGGAAGTCCAGGCAGAGAGAAGATAAGTAGATTGTTCTGCTAGATCTTGATAGCTGTGTTTCTTAGAAACCTTGTGTTATTATTTTTAAAATCACATAATAAAAACAATCGCTTCAATGAAAACCAAGAGGTTAGCCAACCAGAAGTAGTCATTATTTATTTATTTCATTTTTGTTGTTCCTTTAAGGGTTAATTCAAGAATTATAATAGTCACTGTTCGTTTAGTGCTTACTCTGTTTTAAGCATTTTTCTAAACAATTACATTATTATTTAATTTAACCCCCAAAGCAGACCAACACATTAGGTGTTCTTATTATATTATTCCCATTTTACACATGAGAAAGTTAAGGGAGAGGTCAAATGACTAACATAAGGGCCTGTAGCTAAAAGGTGATACAGCAGGAATTTCAACCCAAGCAGAATAACTGCTAACATGATTCCAACATAAATTTCATTGAAAAGATAAGAGATTTTTATAACTGCAGATATATTCATTATATCAAGATAAAAATTAGGTGCCCCAACTAACCAAATCAAACCTGAAAAATCGCTGAACAATATATGAAACCAGACAAGAATCAATGAAATCCTAGACCACAAAATTGAAATCAGATGGTAAAACACACAAAAATAAAAACCATTTGAAACAAAGATCACAAACATCAATAAAGGAACTTAATGCATTGGAGCAGGTAGTTGGTTGGCCAAGGCCATTGGACGGCCCTGAGCAGACAGCAGGGCCTTCCTCTAATGTCTGGGTGCAAGTTTCCACTCGGAACCCCACTCAGAACAACAGCAGTCTCCATGATGCACAGCAGGTCCCCAATTAATCTTTCTTGTATCTAAATTGCAATATCTAATCTCATGCTGGGAGTTCCCTGGTGGTGTAGTGGCTTAAGGCTTCGGTGCTGTCAGTGCTGTGGCCTGGGTTCGATTCCCATCCAGGGAGCTACCCACATAAAATAAATAAATAAATAAATATAATAAAAATAAAAAAAATAAGCTCATGCTGCACGAGAATGCCTGCAGGATTTCAGACAAGCAGAGTTGGGTATGAAAGTATAACAGGAGTTTGAAGGAGTTCAGCAAATGGAGGTGAATTGATTGAGACAAATCTTACCTCTTACAGGTTCAAAATAACCCAATGCTCATTAACTTCTCCTGGCTTCCCTCTTCCTGAAACCACCCACTCCCTATCACAGTATTAACCTTTTTGACAAGCAGGCCCCCCCCCGTACCCCGTGGTAAAGTGGATATCACCCAGAAAGCAGGGTCCCATCCCACAGCAGGCACCTTCTTAACCCACTTTTAGTGGCTGAGCACACCCCCTGTGAAAGATGTCTTGCTAGAGTGAAACTTTAAGAAATGACCCTGTGTGCTTTGTTCTGTTGATGTGCTAAGAGAGATGGTGGTCATCTCTAGTTTTAGGAAAAGTCTGAAGTCCCTAGAGCTCTGCCTTGATAGCTCTGAAGGAGACTTAGGGGCCAGATAGCTTGCTTGACTGTCTGCCTTCTGCTCCTTTTGTAGCTCCAATTAAGGTCTATGCCTGTGGGGCTCTGGGACTCATGTAGAAGACCCTGGCCAAGGAGAGGTAGCCCTCTGCAGGGATGACACCACTGAGCACCTTTTACAGGTGACAGACAAAAGGCTGTTTAAGCTACTAACTCCCTGACATCCTTCCCTGGAGAAAGGAGGCTGAGGCTTCACCCCTCAGTGGATTTAGAGCCAGGTTCCTCCTCAACCCCGCTTCCTCGGGAGTGGTCTGTATCCAGGTTCTCGTATCCCTGGTTCTCCTGCCCATGGCTCCAGAAAACAGGCTCTATTTGCTGTGCTCCTCCCTGGAACATTGTCCTGGTGTGTCTTGACGGTGACTTCATCTGGAGGATGAACTCTACCAGAGCCCTAAGGCCATGGAACAGGGAGACTAGCTGTGCTTCAGGCTCTCTGAATTAAGGGAGAGGGACAACCATTCAGATCCAAGTACATCGAGGCCTGATTTGACCCTCAAGGGAATTGTCTCACACTTTAACAAGGTGTTTTGTTATGAGAGTCCAACTTTGGGCACAGGAGTTTGCAAAGACTGTCTCTAGGGAACAAAAACCACCTTGGCCTCTTAGCCCAAGTGATTATACTACATGAAAAGACGAAACATAACATCAGAAAGATTTGCATAGGCTGCTTTGATTGGTTTTATTTACCATCACTAGAAACAGGCCTTCTATACTGTTTCATGCAAATGTATAAAGAAGAGCAAACTGATTAATGCAACAGCTAAAAAGAGTAAGTGAGTTATGTTCCCTCTTGTTATTGTTATAAAACAAATCCTTCAACTGGCGGTAGCTGGGTCATTAGAGGAAGTCTTGATGAGACAGAAACCTCCCTGAAGATATCCCAGTTGACTCAAGAAGTACCTGCCTAGAACTTGGTCTTGTCGCTCCACATCTCCTCTTCCCTGTCCACCTCTAGACCTTGAACAGTACAACATCTAGGAGCATGCCGTCAGCAAAGGGATCAAAAACCTTTCTACTGCCCAGCTTGAGGGTCTCTGCTAGCTTCTGCCAGTCAGCTGGAAACCTAGAACTCCTCTCACTGTTCAGGCAATGGGCCAACTTTGGAACCCTTATGCATCCACATCTATGGGGAATGCAGATAGTTCTCAATCACAACTGCAATGAACAATTCCAATGCCCCTTCCTGTGTTGTCCCCATTACCCCCACCCCCCCACCCACCCCCACACACACACTCACCTGTCGATGGCAATGGCCAGCAGGGCATTGGTGGAGACATAGAGAGATACAGTGCGCAGGTAGTTGACAGAGGCACACAGGACATGGCCATGCTCCCAGGAGAGCTGGCGTACCACGTAGTAGTCCATTTCAAAGGGGCAGCAGACAATGGCCACCAGGAAATCAGAGATGGCCAGGTTGGCAATGAGTAGGTTGGTGAGGTTGCGCAGCTTCTTGTAGCGGACCAAGGCAGCAATGAAGATGAAGTTGCCAATGCCACAGACCAGCATGATACCCACCAAGGCCATGCCAATGACAATCTTGGCAGCAAAGAAAGTCCATGAATTGGTCACATCCTCATCTTCATCCAAAGGCATATCATAGTCACCATAGCTGAAGTTGAATGGGAAAGAAGCAGTTTGGGCTCCATATAGGTCAAGTGCAGAGAGAAAGTTGGTGGAGATGTTGGTGGCATTCTCATCCATGACGCCCATAGTGAGCTCCATCTAATCACGTGGTGCCTTAAGCAACAGTGCTGGGAGATCTTCTGGGGTGACGTCTGGGAGGCTGATGCCTCTTCTCTGCTGACTGACACCCAGCTCTCCCTAAATGAATCAGAGTATCCCTGCAGTCATCTTTGGGGTACAGTATGGGAGCTCCATCTTAAGCCTTTGAAAGACATAGAAAGAGTTGGCTGCATACGTGACTTCAGCCAAATTTAAAACCATCCTCTAGACCCATTAGCTACCTGCTCCGAGTGAACGCTGGGTGACGAAATGGAAATAAAGGAACCGGGAGAGAAAACGAGTGGATAACAGCCGCATCCCCACTCCTCCAGGGAAGGCTGGGTTGCTACAGGGACAATCAGGCACTGATGCAGTTTATTTCTGTTCCACTGGAGACTCTGACATCTTGCACTTTTTCTCAGAAACCACATTTCGGGGTGTGGGGAGGCTAAAGATAACGAAAGTGATCTGTCCTGTAGCCTGAACTTTGTCCTGTGGAACTGTCCCATTCTGTGACTTTAAAGAAATGATTCTGAACACCCGCAAAGAGGGTGGGCTTGGAGACAGCCCACTCCGCTTTCCGCGAGCTGGTCCTCCTTCTGGTGGAGCGCCGCTCTGAAGTCAGAGCCCGCCTGGCAGCCCCCCTCCTCTCTCCTCCCTCGGCTTCCTGTTCCCACACCCACATCTCCTGCGACCCCAGAAACCAGGCAGAGTGTATACCAAGACCTGTCCCCAGGCAGAGGCTGCAGGGTGGAAGTCACAACCTAACCACTGAATGGCTTCGAAAGGGGGCTCTGGAGCACACTCTTTGTCTGGCTGTGTGTCCTGAGGTAAAGAGCTTAAACACTCAAAGTTCCAACATCCTCTAGGCAGGAGATCAATAATGTCTATAAAGCATGGTGCTCCCTGGAGAGGGAGCTGCAAGGCTCAGGCCTCCGAAGTCAGTAGCAAGGGAGAGGAAAATCCCCACCCAGATGACTCCACCACACCACCTAATGGGGCTGGGGGAGGGATTGAGGGGCAGAGAGGGCAGAGGGGTTTCCCCCTGTCCCCTGCCCTCTTCCCATGGTCCCAGGCCCCTCGAGGGGCCTGAAAACATCAGAGTAGGTTGCTGGGGTGTAAGGGGGAGGTCAAGAGAGCACTGGATGTCAGGAAAACCTGAGACAGAAGCTAAGTGTGAAAAACCCAAGGTTCCTGGGAAAGGAAGACACACAGGTCCATCTTCCTACCCCCAGGAAACCCTGCTGCCCACATGCCTCCAAGGGGAGCCATCTGAAGCTTGCCTTTGGGAGGCGGGGGTTAAAGGCCCTCTGCACCCCAGTGACGTTCAGCCCCATTCCTCCCTGTCTCCCCAGCTCCTCACCACCACTTTTCTCCATTTATTTCCCTTCATCTGAGCCATCAGTCCTATCCCTCTCAGGCCCTGCTCTTTGCCCTGTCAGGTAGGAGGAGCAGAACTGAGAGGTGAAAGGTCAGAGGGGGGTCAAGCTTGTAGCCCAAACAGCACAGCTGCGCTTGGGGTGGGGGGTGGGACAGCCCACAGTCCTTGCAGGCCCTGTGTCTCAGAGGCATGCCACCACTGGCGGAGTACCCTGCCAGCACCTACCTGAAAGGCTCAAAGTCAGGTTTTAAAAACAAAGAATAAAAGCTTCCTGGCGGGGGGCTGGGGGGTTGTTAGGAGATTTAGGATTTGGGGAGAAATGGACGTTAACTTCTCCTTAATTCTCACCCCTGAGAGGGGAACCCTTTTCCCATCCGGTGTCCTCTGGGACCCGGACCGTTTAGCGCTTGCCCCCTGGCCAGACTCTTCGGAACCTGGAAGCCTCTCTTTGCAGCCCCTGCGGATGAGCCCTGTCCTCCTCCCAACTTTGTCCTGGGAGCCTCGGAGGCCACACCTCAGGGCAGAAGGAGCGGGCAGCCCGGCTCCCCTAAGCCACGGGCTGAGCGTGAGGCTCCTGAGAAGCCCCTCCCCACGCAAAAGCCCCCGCACCGCAGCGGCCTCCGGGGCCCCGCGGGGTCCCGGGCACGGCTCCGCGGCGCGTACCGCCCGAGGCTGCGCTCAGTACCTGCTGCCCTCCGGCGCCCGCGGACCGGGTCCCGGGGTCTTCATTCCGGGCAGGGACACGAGCCGCTCCTCCCGGAGACCTGCAGGAAGAGGACCAGCCCCTTCTCTCTCCCCACGGTAGGGGCTGACGCGGTAGATCCCAGGAAGGCGGGCGACTCCGCGGCGGGGCCACCGCCGGCCCGCGCACGCCCCGCACCCCGCTGTCCCTGCCCCTGGTGGCCGCGGGTCGCCCAGAGCACGGGCAGCAGGTGAAGGCGTGCTCGGGGTGCGAGCTCGAAGCCAGGGCGCGTCGAGGGGTCCCCGAAGGGTACGGGACGCAGAGGCGGCAGCTCCAGGCTAAGACACGCCGGAGGCAGCGGTGCCGGACGGGCGGCGAGCGTTCCCCGGACGCGGTCTGCGGAACGGCCGCCTCGGGCGGGACAGAGGGAGCCTGGGGCAGGACTCGGCGCGGACTCTGCAGCGGAGGTGCGCCCCCCGCGGGCCTGGGCCGGCCCCGGGCCCAGCCGCACCTGGTTGGTCCCCAAGCCACCGCCAGGGTGGGCGGGTGCGGCCCACTTCGCTGGGGAGATTTCAGAGAGCCGGGAGGGGCCTCCGCTCCTGCCCACAGACCCGCCCGCTCGCTCAGGACGCGCTGGGACCCACCCAAAGCTCCTTCCCTCGGGCAAGTCCAAGTGGACACAAGGGTCAGCTGTATTTCAGCAGCTTGTGCCTCTGTGTAAAACAGGCTTAGAGAACTGCTTTCAATGAAGTGCGGAAGGTGGGCAGTGTAGACGCCGGAAAAAGGGAGGAGCCCCCACCCACCCAGGGGGATCTGTTTAGAGGAAGCTGGGATGACCAGAGCTAAGTTACAGAACACAGATTTCCTTCAAAAGTCTGTAGATCTCTCCAGAAGTTAACCACACAGTTACCATGGGATCCAGCGATTCCTCTTCCGCCGCAAATTTGACTACAGGGACTCAGATACTTGTACACCAATGTTCATAACAGTGTTAGTCACAATAGCCAAAAGGTGGAAACAATCCAAATGTCCATCAGTTGGGGAGTGGGTTTTTTAATGTGCTATATACACATGAGTACAATGGACTATTTCTCACCCCTAAAAAAGGGAATGAAACATTACAAGTGTAGGTGAGGATGTGGAGAATTTGAAACCCTCGAGAACTGCTGGTGGGAATGTAAAATGGTACAGCCACTGTAAAAAACAGTGTGGCATCTCCTCAAAAAATTAACAAATAGAATTACTCTATGATCCAGGAATTTGACTTCTGATATATGCCCAAAATAAGTGAAAGCAGTGTCTCAAAGAGATATTTGTACCCTCACGTTCATAGCAGCATTATTCACAATAGCCAAAAGGTAGAAGTGTTGCAAACGTCTAGCAGCAGACTAATGGGTGAACAAAATGTGGTGTGTAGTACAATGCAGTACCAGTCAGCCTTGAAGAAGAAGAAGATTCTGGCCCATGCTATAATATAGACGAACCTTGAGGACACTAAGGTAAGTGAAATAAGCCATTCACAGACAGCCTGTATGAGGTAGCGACAATAGTCAAAATCATAGGGACAGAAAGTACGGTGTCAGTCACCAGGGCCTGGAAGGGGGAGGTGTGTTTCGTGGGCACCAAGTTTCACGTTTGGCAAGATAAAAGGAGTGCTGGAAACAGATCGTGGTAATGGCTGCACGGCATCGTGAGTGCACCAGTGTCATCGGATTATACCTTAAAATGGTTAAAATGAGCTAGAATAGCTCGGGCCTTAGCAAGGCATTTGAGGTAAATCCTGGTTTGGTCTCCAATTGTCCATAATGGAAAGTGGGCTGCCTGGGGATCTGGACCTTTAGTCTGCTTTGTCACTCCACTGTGGAACTTTAGGCAAATCACACAACCTTTCCAGGGCTCCTTTTCCTCATTTACAAAATAAATGAGTTAAACTTGCACTAGGAAGCTGCTGCCAGGTTCTAACACTTCATGTATAATAGTATCTCCCCACCACCATATCCTTTCCCCTTTCCTGAAAAGATATTTTCCTATCTTTTGCACAAAATTTCTGTCATTTGCAAAACTGTCACAGCCTTTTCACATCTCCAAGTCTCATGGCCCCCTGGGAACACAATAGTGGTTAAGAGCATGGCAAAGAGAGAATCCGCTGCCTCCTTTCTAACCAGCTCTGCACAAAGGAGCTGTGACCTTGGGCATGGTGGTATCAGAAGCCTAGCTGCCCCGTTTGTAAATTACAGATGACAGCAGCTCCTGCTGCATAAGGTGGCTGTGAGGATTAAATAAGGTGCTTGGCACAAGGCCTCATGCTTAGCAGGCCCCTAATAAATACCAGCTGTTATCACTCTGTGATTCTTTCTCCATCTTGCTCCATGAGATCCTAACCAACCTTTGAGAACTTGCTCATATGTCATTTCTTCCAGAAAGTATTCCTGACTTCCCCCAGTGCTTTTCACACCTTTCCTTAGCATTTGGTGCCTCTCTTTAAATGCACCTTTGTGTACTGATTTGCTTTCCGTCTCTCACAGTTGCCTGAGGAAGGGCTATATGTCTCATTCATTTTGAATCCTCTTGTGCAATATTTCTCAAACTTGCCAAGATAAGAATTATCTGAGTTCTAGTTAAATGTACTGTTTCCTTGGTCCCACCTCAAACCCAGGGAAGGGGCCTAGAAATCTGTATGTTTAACCAGCACCCCAGGCAATTCTTACTATCAAATAAATTTGGGGACCCAGGGATGTAAAACAGAGCCTCACACAAGATAGACAAATGTTGATTTGTCATGCCACATAGCAAATACCTTCCTGACTCTATTTAACCCCATCCAACAATCCAAAACAAAGCAGAGAGTACGAGGGCTGTCTGGAAAAAATCCAGCCATAAATTCCTCTATTTTTCATGTTACATGGCTGGATACTTTCCAGACAGTCCTCATATATTAGTTATCTATTGCTGTATAACAAATTACCCCAAAACTTAGTGCCTCACAACAACAACAACAACAACAACAATAATGTATTATCTCACAGAGTTTCTAAGCATCAGGAATCTGGGAGTGGCTCAGCTAGGTGGTTCCAGGCTCAGGGTCGGTCAGGAGATGGGAGTCAACCTGTCAGCCAGGGCTGCAGTCACATCTGAAGGTTCAAGTGAAGGAAGGATCTACCTCCAAGCTCATTCACGGGGTTGTTGTCAGGTCTCAGTTTTTCACGGACTGTTGCTAGAGACTTTAGTCATGTGGGCCTAGCTACAGGCTGCCTGAGTGACCTCACCATATGGTGGCTAACTTCCCCCACTGTTTCTGTTATGAACTATTTATCACAAACAACACCCTAGTATGTGAATACCAAGAGGGGGCATCACTGAGGACTGACTTGGAGGTCATCTTAGAGGCTGGCTACCACATAGACCTTAGAATTTTCCTTTTTCTCCTTCAAAGACCAGGCAAGGAATGGTACTTGCAGGTAACAATGAAGTTAGCTACAATGAAGAAGGTTTTGACCTTTGGAGTAGGGAGATCCTGGATGACTTCTGGAATTGGAGTCAGGAGAGCATGATGTATTGGCCAAAGATCCCTGTGGGAAAATGGAATAATGAACATAGATGTAGTCTGGCAGGTTCTATGCACTGCAGGCCCTGTTGGGAAATCCTTCAAAGAACTTGGTCCCTACATGTCAGTTTCTGCCCAAGGCTTGGAGAGATCCCCTCTATCAGAGAAGCAGACATCAGTCAGGGGTCCTATTTGGATAGTTCATCTCTGTGACAAAGTTAAACAAGGATTACAGCAAAATCTGGAACTAAAAGTTGTTGTTTTGTTTTGTTTTGTTTTGTTTTTAAAGGGAAAGGAATTAAAACAGAAGTCAGTAACTCCCAATGATATAATTTTTTTTTTTTCAAACTTGTAGCCCCAAGGACATTAACAGTCTGAAAAATTTTCTTGTGACTAGCATCTGCTGCCATGAGGAGCAGAGGTGTCTTGCCTCATCTTACCTATAAAGGAAGTGATAATATCTGAGGAAATTTGCCCTCCCGGAGAGTCCTCACCAAACAAATGAAAGACCTCGTTTGGAAAGCACTTCCTTTGGAGATGTCTCTTACCCCTAAATAGTGCCCTTGGACTACTATGGAGTTTTTCTTTGCTATTCCATTGGCAGAAATCATCCCAAAGGCCCTTTTAATTCTCATTTTTACATCATCTTATTCTTTAATTGTGTCCTTTGGTTCAGACATGGCACTTTTTAACATCTTAGGATGTTCTTCAGCCATGCAACCCCTGTGATGCTCTAGTAAATACCACATAGAAACTCAGCTCGAGGAGGCCTCAGAGTTCATTCAGTGAGCAATTGTAATGTTGAGAAAAGGGCAAACAGATGCTCAGGAGGGAAGGCCCCTGACCCAAGGGAACAGAGCGAGCTGATTGCAGAGTCCAGGTTGGAATCCACGTCTCCTAACCCAGCACAGCCCTCCGTCTCTGACCACAGCCCGCCCCGGCACGCATCGCTACCTGGTCTCAAGGTGCCCTCTTTCCCTGCTCCTTGGCTCCAGGGCCGAGCCACAATTCCTCCTGCCTGGCAAATGTACTAAATCAGCTGATTTTCTGCTTTCATCGAATTTGTTCTCTTGGCACACACCCTCACCCAGTGCCGTGAAAAAAACTCCAGGATTCCTGGACGATCCCCAGAGCTGGCTCAAAACTCATCCTGCCTCCTTTTCCAATTACCTCTCTAGCATTTGAGCCAGCAATGCTTGACCGGCTTCCCAAAGCCCACTCAGCCATTTGGACTGCTCTGTGCCGTTCCTCTCTACCTCCCCAAGTCCCTCCGGAGGAGATGTGAAGGAGGGTTCAGATCGGTCTCGAAACATGCTGTCATTCCTGATAGAAGCCCAGACACTTCCAAGATGGCAATTGTTCATTAATTTCACTGGCTTAATGCCATTCCTAACAAATTCTTAGTAGTTGACAAAACTATTGCTATATGTACTGAGAAGAATAAACAGGTCACACAAGAATTTTTTTGAAAAAGAAGAATGATAAGAGAAAATTGACCTGTTCATAGCAAAAGGTTATGAAGCTTCAAGAAGGCAGCAGGTAATGAGTTTGAGCCTTAAATGTGTTTACTGTCGAGACCTGGCTATGCCTTGGCATGAAGTCTGATAACTCCTTGGATTTACCAATCTGGATTATGTTACATGGGGATCAGGGAGGGGAGAGGTGAGGACAGGGATGGGGCTGGCCCATGGTGTGTGTCTCAGGTTCTGGTCTTCCGTCTAAGCCCCAGGTGACAGAGCTATAGGCAGTGGGACTCTGGGAGACAGAAGGACACCAGCTGTTTGGGGGCTCCTAGTACAGAGTGGGAAAAAAAGGCCTTCTCTCCTTGTTTGGTGCTAATCCAGCAAGGGCCACATGGAATGTGACAATGCATCAGCACCTTGCAGGCTCAGCGTCTGAAACCCTCAGATGTGTCCTTTCCACTGACACAGTGCACTGTCAGGGGACGCAACACAGCCAGGTCCCCAAAAGTCTTTATGGTGGAGATGTTGAGGAGTTGGGTAGGAAAGGAAGAATGTGAGAGGATTATTCAAGAACTGGAACTTAAATTTGAACCCCCCGCCCCGAGACTCCCAGAAATAAGGGGGTGGGATTCCCCGCTTCATGCTGGTGGTAGCTGAGTCGGTTATACCTTTCTGTGGGCCCATTATGCCCAGAGGCTGGGCAATCCTGGAGTTGCAGGACGGTATTACAAAGAAAACAGCCTATAATACCTGTGTCACCAAGTATAACACTCAAAGATAGTGATTTGGTGATTCATGGCCATTGTCTTACTAATATTTCCTATTAATTGGGAATATTAATAAACAGTTCACTCATAGTTTCTTCTAAGAAAAAAATGAAAAGAAACTTTTTGTTTTATTATTTTTGTAACACTATAAAATAATAAAACAATCCAAATTTATCAAAATTGGGTTATTTATTAGTTGCCTTGGGCTGCCATAACAAAGTACCACAATCTAGGTGTCTTAAAACAACAGAAATGTATTCTTTCATAGTTTTGGGGGCTAAAGAACAAAATCATGGTGTCAACAAGGCCATGTTCCCTTTGCATCTCTGAATAAAATCCTTCCTTACCTCTTCCTAGCTTCTTGTGGTGGCCATCCATCTTTGCTGTTTTTCAGCTTGCAGCTCCAGTCCCTGCCTCTCTCATCACAGGGTCTCTCCCTGCGTGTCTCTGTCTTCACAGGCATTTTATTCTCATCAGGACACCAGTCATATTGGATTAGGACCCACCCTAATGACCTTATCTTAACTTGATTATATCTGTATTGATCTTATTTCCAAATAGACTACATTCGAAGATAATAGGGGTTAGGATTTCAATGTAACTTTTCAGAAGACACAATTTAACCCATAACAAGTGTATGACACATTTGTGTGTGATGGAATCCTATCAAAATGAATCTATGCTATTAGAAGTCAGGACAGAGGAAGAATGAGAAGAGACATGACTGGAAAGAGGAATTTGGAGGGCTTCTGGGGTGCTGGTAGTATTCTTTATCTTGACGTGGTAACTAGTTGCATGGGTGTGTCTAGTTTGTAAAACTCCATCCAGCTGTCACTTATGAAAGTGCACTTTTCTGAATGTACAGTATGTTTCAATGAAAAGTTAATTAGGATGTAGTGCTATAAAAGTATATTGATTGACATGGAAGGATAGTCGTGATATATTACTGACTGGAAAACAGCAGGTTGCAAAACCATATTGCAATATGATTCCATTTAGAGGAGAAATATATGCATACATCTATAGAAGAAAATGTCTGGAAAACAAAAATTGCTAACACTCAGAGTAGAAAGAAAATACAAATGCTTTTTCTTTTATTTCAATTATTTGTATTTTCTGATTTTCTTAAATAAATCTGTATTCTTTGTATAATGTTTAAAGTTCATAAAGAGGGTAAGTTAATAACAATGAAGAAGGAGATTCAATATTAGGAAAAATCATTAATTAAGATCTTTATCTCATACTGTATTTCTAAAATGCAATTTGGGAGGATTAAAGAGTTAAATTCAAAAAGTAAAAACTGAAAGAAAACTGATAAAAATTTATCTGACTTCAGAGTAGTGAAGGCTTTACTAAGCAAAGAAAACGAAAAGGCAACAGATGACATCCCAAAGGAAAAGATGCATAGAGTTTTGCACATTGTTTAAAACATTTGAAATTCAGAAAAATCATAAACCTAAAAGATAAATGTCAAACCAAGAACAATATTTATGACAAATATTGCAAACAAAGGTCAAGATCCTTAATGCAAGAAGTACTGTTACATTGTAATAAGGAAAAAACTAGTACCTCAAAGGAATAATGGGCAAAATACAAAAACAGGCAACTCACAAAACGAAATGCAAATAACAACAAAAAATGTGTTTTAAAGTGCTTCAAAGAAATATCATCCAAAAACAAATGAAATTAGCCAAAATCTTGAACTGTAAAATCA